>CAODLS012515742.1:0-36006 GCA_948243855.1 Flueggea neowawraea
TATGCCATGCATTATATACACCCTAATGTTTTTCTTTAAGCATGACTAGTAGATTTTAGTCTGATCCAGATGAAAGTCACTGGATCACAGTCAAGAATATTATTAGGCACTTGAGAAGAACTAAGGATGTTTTCTTGGTCTATGAAGGACATGGAGGCGAACTAGTCCTAAGTGGTTACACTAATGCTGGCTTTTAGTCTGACCTAGATGATTTTAGATCGCAATCTGGTTATGTGTTTTGTTTGAATGGAGGTGTAGTTAGTTGGAGATGCTCTTAGCAAGACACCGTGACCGATTCTACTACAGAATTTGAGTATATAGCTGCGCAAATGCAACAAAGGAATCTGTTTGGCTCAAGAAGTTTATTACTGGTTTGGATGTCGTCCAAAGCATTGCAAACCTAGTAGACTTGTATTGTGATAACAATGTGGCCATTGCTCAAGCCAATGAGCCCAGATCATATCAAATAACCAAATACATATTTAGACGTTTTTTTCCTTATTCGATAGATAATCGAAAAGGGAGATGTCAAGATATACAGAGTTGACACCAATGACAATGTAGCGGATCCTTTGATAAAGGCCTACCAGAACCGAAATATTAAAAGCACATCAGGTCTTTAGGTATTAGGTTTATTCTGATTGGGACTGGTGTAAGTAGGAGACTGTTAGTTTTGTGCTCTAGTCCAATCATTCTTATACATTGTCATTTGATTTATTATTTAATAAAGATGCATTTCATTTCATATCTATGGAATAATATGTTTTATAAAGATAAAACCTTTTGTGAATAGTTTATTCTTCCATATGTCATCAAGTATGAATTGATAGTATAACCATAAGGTAAAAGGAATACTATTTTAAATGTCTCTAATC
Organism: Flueggea neowawraea; assembly: GCA_948243855.1. Classification (NCBI taxonomy): domain Eukaryota; kingdom Viridiplantae; phylum Streptophyta; class Magnoliopsida; order Malpighiales; family Phyllanthaceae; genus Flueggea; species Flueggea neowawraea. The sequence goes on from CAODLS012515742.1 coordinate 876, forward strand.
AATTGTTATCATAAGAATGATAATGAATTAAGGTTAGTATGTTGCTAAGTGGATAATCACTTTTTACTGATTATGAATATGAGATATCACTTAGAATATAGATACATGTTAGGAAATATGTATTGGACTGACCTGTTATGAAAGGACTTCATGGATTGATGTCACAAATAGCTTTCATACAGTGGTGATAGTTGAGTCCTTTGATTGAAACTCACTATCGACTTTTACATAAGGAATCACATGTTTTAACTTAGTCAAATATTATCCGTAACAGGGTAACAATAAAGTCTTTGATTGGATATGTCATGAATCTTGTAGAAAAATGATAGTGAGAGTGATTAATTTGTTCCTCTTATGAAGAGTGACATCTCTAGGCCACTTGATGAGTAGGATTGATGGAATGTATGCATACTCAAATGAATTGATAAAGGGTTGTCAATGTCATTTGCTATATCAATCTACTTGGGATTAAGAAACACATTAAGCAATATAAGGTTGTAATATTGTGATGCCTTATGCTTAATCTAGATATCGTGACACAAAAGGAGTAAATATCAAACTGTGAAAGGTTTATTTAATTCAGATCACAGACTCCACTTGATTTTTGGTTGTCATAATGTATTACTAGATACCGCATATGGACTTTTGGCCCAAGTTTTTGGGACGAGGCCCATTGCCAATTTTGAGTGGGCCTATTAGGTCACACACTAAAACAAATTGAATTGGATTGCAAATGTTCTCTCTTATGGTAATTGAATTATTAAGATGATTAATTTGATTAATCAATAATAATACAGAATTTTATGATTTATATCTTAAATATGATATAGGATATTATCCACTAATGTAATGGGCTTTTAATATAAATTATTTCTTGTTAAGTTAAATAAGCTTTTGGGCATATTTCATATGCGACATAAATTCGCCCATGTTTATTTAAGAGAGAGTGATTTATTTAATGATAATGTATCATATAATTAAAAATCCAATAACATTAATAAAACCTAGTGTAAATTCGGCTATACTCCTATTGTTTAGGAGTCCTAATTAGTCCACATAAATTAATTAGGAAACACTTATTCTTGTGACACAAGGAAAGGCAAACCCTAGTAGGACTAGGAAGAATAATTCGACACCTAATCAAGGAGAAATTTGGCACTCTTCCTTGATTAGGTGAGGCCAAATTCTTGAGGGACAGGGAGGGAATTTTCAATTAACCCTAATGCACCTATTTAGGGTTTTTCACATGCCTATAAATAGGAGCACACCCTTGTCTTGTTTTGCATGGCTTGGCCAAATTTGTGAGTGTCACATACGAAGAGAGAAAATTATTTGTGAGAATTAGAATAGAGTTTCTAAGTGCTAGTACACTCCACTAATTCAAGCAAGTTCGTTTGTCTGGATACCTTTAGACACGTTCGCACAAAGGCATGAGGATTTGAGATTCGACCTTGAATACTAAAAGCTACACCAACGCTCCATTTATTCATAAAATCAAGCTTTGGTTTTGAGGTAAAAACTCTAACCCTAATCATGTATGTTGATGTGCATGGATCCTTGGTGGAATTCTAGGGTAATTTTTTTTTTGTTTTTTCCGATGCGTTATGCTCTTATGAATGTCATATATTTAGTCACGAAATCCAACATACATCCTTCTTGGCTTTAAGGGCTTTAAAGAAGAGGAAATTGCCCAACATCTTCACCTTGGTCATTTAAATTTCAGAAATAAACAAAAATCAAAACCATCACAAAACTGCAACACGCTAAATTTAAATTTTCAAAATGCAAAAAGTGTTTTTCACGAGCCTCTCTCCTCTCCCTCATTATTCTGTCACATTTTTTTCCTCTCCTTCCTCCTCACTCTTCTCCCTATGCTTTCACCTCCTCTTCCAACTTCTAACTTACTTTCTCTCTCTTCCTCACATCCTCTCTCACCTCTTTTCCTTCTACCTCCCTCTGTGGCTTTTTTATTCACCTTTCCCTTTTTGTTTTTCCTTTTTCCTCTTAGCTTCTGTCTCCTCACCTTCTCTCCCTTTATCCCCTTCTTCTCCTCAGCATTCAGCAACACAAATGAAAGTGAGAGTGACAGAGATGGAGAGAGAAGAGAGAGTCTGATAGCGAGGGGTTAGGAGGGAGTAGTTAGGGTTGGACCCGACTGCACACCATAGATGGGAGAGAGAAGGAAAAGATCTGCATTTTTTTACTCTTTTTCATATGTGCAAAACAGAGACCAAATTGTTCTCTTTTTGTACTCATTTTTGTATCCGGGGTTTTGAGTATATTTTGTTCTCATTTGTATTGGGTTTGTTCTAGTTTTGTACTCATTTGAGTTCAATTTGTTCTCATTTGCACTCGTTTGTACACATTTTTTGTGTGTGCAAAACTGAGACCAAATTATTCTCGTTCTGAGCTCATTTTGCATTTGAAAATTTGAGTACATTTTGGTCTCGGTTTGTACTCATTTTTTGTATTTAGAATGCAGAGTCCAAGTTGGTCTCATATTGTACTCATTTCTGGCGTGTGGTCATCACGCGGTCAAACTTTTGATGCGACGACCAAAAGGTGGTCAAAACGTCAAATTTCTATGTTTTTAAAATTGCATTATAAATTTTATATTTTTGTGTACATTTTTAATGTTCTTACCTTTCTGAAATTTAAATTATTTTTTGGAATATTTTTGAAGTTTCCCTTTAAAGAAGAAGGCTTTGGAGTTTGCTTCGTGCGCACCATTGGTTTTGATAGTTAAAGTAAGAAGTTATTTGGAAGTCTTTCAAAGTGGATGAGTATCACTCAAAGACGTTCTTACGGTCCGCTTTGAGAATTGAACATTTGAGATTGAGCATTCAAGAGATTCGTGCACCAAAAAGGAAAAATGAAATACCTAGACATGAATAAGTACTTGAATGTTGTGAAGATTCACTTCGCAAAGTAAAAGATTAGCAATGAAGTTCCACGAACTATCTGCAAAAGCCAAAAAATACATCAAAAAGGATTTCCTGATGACATTGCAACGAGTCATATTGATGGATAAGATAAAGAGTCGAATGCGACAGGTTCACTCTCATAGAAACATCGAAGTTGAAAAGTGTCAGCAACATATCAAGATTGTTAATGCAGGTCCATGTCGCTAGCACAATCTCATCGCCTCCACTTAGCTCACCGTCTTTAAAAAAAGAATGACATGTCAAAATTGTTGATGCAGGGCCCATGTCGTTTGCTCCTATAATTGTCGCTCCACTAAGGTCGTCGTCTTGAAGATTGAATGATATGTCAAAATTATTGATGCAGGTCCCATGTCATTCAACCCACATGATCGCGTACATCGCATACCACGAGTCTCATCCAAATTTGGCAAAACCCAGTCCCCTTCGGCACCCTCTAATTACCATTAGTTTAACCTAGAAAAAAATTCAAACAACAAAGGCACACAAAATAAAAATACTTCATAAACAAAAATATAAAAGTTAGTCTATGCCAATGGCTAAATTTGTGGCCGAGAAGTGGTGTGATGATGAAATGTAACATGGACAACAAAAGGGCTCAACACACTTCAACAATGCAAATATGGGCTAAACTCTCATCTGGACTTGTTTGGACTGGACTAGAACCACTTGGGCCATGGGCCTGGAGAGCTAAACTGGTCGCGGACCCTAGAGCTATTGAACCTGTCCGTTGGCCTAATGGAGCAAAAATGGGTCGGAAGCCTGAGGAAAAAAACTAGGTTTCGGGTTTGGTGCCGAACTAGGTTGTGGGCTTGAAGGAGAGGAATCGGGCTGAGGGCTTAAAGGAGTCTCACTGGACAGGAGGAGCTGAGTTGGGCCACCGATGGAAAATCTGGGCATACGTCTGAAGACGAGCTAGACAAGTGGTCGTAGATATGGATCACGGAAGAGTTGCAAAATTGTTGGCTTGTAGGGATTCGAACTAGGGACTTAAGGGCAAGCTCAAGCACCAAACCATCTTAGCCGCCTTAGACTTGTGATAAGAAGTTGCTACCATGTTATTTCACTTGGAAATTAACAGCTCATGCCCAAACACAGCCCTTCATTCATGCCTCACCACCATCAATATCGTCGGTGCCTGAAATCGATAATCAGGGGCGGACACAGGAAGGGAAAAGTTAGGGCTTGTGCCCCTACTCTTGCCGGAGGAGTGCCATTAGAGCCTTCCTTTGATGAAGCGCCGCCAAGAACAACTCCCCTAGAGGTGGAGTTGTAGTTGGTGTTCATATGAAGAAGAAGAAGATGGGATATTTTTCAAACCACAATCGTTTCGCCTCACTGAGTTTTTTTTATAAAAAAAAATTAAGGACAGGGCCTCTTAAAGGCACGCATCTGCCTCCACTCTCCTCTCTCTCTCTCTCCCCACTCCGTCCTTCCAGTGCTCCCCTCTCCGCGTCGCCACATCCTTCTTCGTTGACGACAAGTGTTCCTCCCAACCCTAGATAAGCCTTCCCTCATCTCATTTCCTCTCTATTTTGAACAAAATTTCAGTTTTTATTTAGGGTTAGCTTTTTTGAATGAATGGGTGATGATCAATGGATGATTTAAATTTGGTATTTAGGATGAAATTGTTGATTGATTGATGGAATTGGGAACTGGGTTTGCTTTAGAATTGCACGTTTTCTTGAGTTTCCACAGAGAGAGCAAGAGAGACATATAGAAATAGATAGTTTAGAAGAGAAGGATAGAATGAAATTATGGAAGGGTGGTTGTATTTGCTTAGGTCTAACAGGATTGGATGGCAGTACTCAACAACCCGCGCGTTTGTTCCGGAAGATCATGTTCACACGAGCTTCAAGTCCATTCCGGGCTCAAAAGATGAAGTCTTTCTTGATTTTAGATCATTAGAGTTTTTTTTTCATTTCATTTTGTATTTGATTAATTATACATACATACATAATCTTGCTAGTATAATGATAATGTGATTCCTTCTGTTCTTTTTTATTGTTCTGCTATTTTGTGCTTTCTTGTTATGGCTTGTTGGATTGACCATTGATTGATTGTCATTGTTAATAAAATTCCTTTTTTATTTTGTTGTTCTGCGTAATGGGTATTTGTTGATTCTTTGGTAAGTTGCTAAATTGTGACTAAATTAAATGAAAAAATGATGAGTTGAATCTTCAAGAGCTCTGGTGTCTCAGTCACTTCGTCCACACCGTATAGTTAGATTATAATTAAGTAAATTTTGCTCCTACTTAGCTAGAATCTTGTGTTTGCCACTGTCGATAATAAAAAAAGAAAAAAAAAAGAAAGAAGCCGAAGAAATAAATTAAAAATAAGAGAACTTACAGCTGTATCAAGAAGGAAAAGGTGGACTTTTGCTTCTGGGGTGTTTTCTTCAAAAGAACCAATATATCATGTCATCATGAAACAATCACCATTCAAGCAAAGGGAAAGGCGTAATTGACAAAAGAGGAGAAGGAAGAAAATCACAGTTCATAATACTTGACAAGCGGTGAATAAACTGGAGTATTCCTGTTGTCTCTCTTTTTGCCTCCTGAAAAAATTACAAGAACACAAGTAGCAAGTCACTTCCATGAAAAATCATAAGAGAAAAAACTAGGGGATGAACACGGCACAACTCACCAATTTTCTGTAGCTTCAGTGGAGCAAGAACTGGAAGTACAAAAAAGGGAAGAAGAAAAGGAAAAAATCACTAGCCACAGTTGCAACTCAAGAAGGGGGGGGGGGGGGGAAACAAGAGGGAGACTTGTGCATGTTGTGAGTAATTGTAGATCTTTCTAAGCCTCAGAAACATTGAAATCCAATTGGATAAAGATAATTTATATGCTCGATGGTACACAATGAGTAGAAAGCCAAGGGTGACTCAACCGGATAAAGATGATCAATTAAGAAGTCTAATAGGAATGGGGCACCAACGGACGAATGGAGTACCAATTTAATTGGAATTGCAAAATTTCTTAACTCTGCATGGATACTGGAATTTCGGTTCCAGTGTAAGTGAAATTGCCACATTTCATGTTTAGTTCTCGTATTTTACAAAAGTATTAAAGCTAAAACCTATGACACAAAATTTATTCAGGAAAGTCTTTCTTCGCATAACACTCTGTCACTGCAAATGTTCACGAAATATCTCAAATTACTGTAATCGAAGAACTACTCCTAACTTCGGAAAACTCAAAAATAAGAGTGGAGAGCAATTGATGTGACATGGACCAATATCCTGTCGAGCCCATTAATGTATTAAAGTTCTACCAAAGACCCGACACAGAGTAATATGTCGAGGCCATGTAGGAAGCCCTGTTCTCTAAAAGACTTCTTCAAAAGACATGTTTATCATGTGTGACTTCTTAAAACAGAAAAAACAAATTATGAGAGATTTTATATCTGATATCTTTAGGTTTAGAATTTGAAGGGAGATACTCGCTCATCTCATCAGATCAGCTCCATCACTCTATAAATAATCTTCCTCTACTTCAATGAGGGTACTTTTTCACTGCTTATAAAAATACTGAAACTCTATCATTTTGCTAATTTAAGCATGAGAGAGTCTTTATGGGTGTAAATCTGCACTCTTTTTGTTTTGCAGGAGATCAAAGTTCTTGACAAAGATTATTCAGATAGTTGCGATTGAACCAGACAACAATAGTAAGAATAGCCAAAAAATCCTAAGAATAGAAAATTTTAAAAAAGGACTCAAACAACAAAAAAAATGTGATTATCTAAAAAAAAAAGACCAAACATGGATTAGATTGGCCAAATAAGGATAAGAACAATAAATAGAATAAATTGAAGGATTGAAACTTTTGGACAAAAGAAAAAAATGATAAGCATGTAGAAAATGACGAGGAGCGTATAGAAAATGATGAGGATCAACGCTTCAGAAATGAAAAGTGTGAACATGCGCTGCAAATAATTTTACGAAAAGTTGTGTCAAGTTTGAGTTAATTATGTAAGCTGTCATAATTAAAATATTAAATTTGACAAATAATATCATATATTTTTAAATTTTACAAAATAGAAACATGCTTAATTTTTTATTGCAAATGCTACATTTTAAAAACTAAATCTCATAAATGTTAGATTCAATTAGATAAAACTAAATTTCTCTCCTCATTTTCTCACTTCTTTTTCACTCTATTCGATTTCTCTCTTCTCCTCTTATCTTACCCAGTCTCATTTCTCTCTCTTCAATTTCTCTCCTCCTCTTCTCCACTTGGCGTCCCTTTCTTCCTCTTTTGTCACCCTCATCCTCTCTTCCTCTTTTGTCACCCTCCTTCTCTCTTCCTTGTTTATCATCTATCTCTTCTCACTCTCTGTCTCTATTGTGGCGAATGGAGATGTGTTTTCTAGGTGTCAATTTGTTGCGGAGGAAAGAGTTCTGGCTTTTATCACGGTGGAAGACGAAGCGGTGATGCGAAACGACGGAGAACACGAGATCTCGAATTGTTGACGACATCCTAGAGAGAAACGATAGAGAACAGTAGATCTCAAAACGACGACGATGATGTAAAGAATGATAGATCTCGAAACGATGAGGGAGAGGAAACACAGTGTGCGAAACGAGGCAAAGAGATTGCAGCACGGTGCAAACCAGTGGCGGAGATAGGTTGCCAAAAGTGATTTGCAGTCTAAGAAGTTGAAGAAGATTTGAGGGTTGTGCCAGCAAGGGTTGTGAGGTGAACTGTGGGGGCAGTGGCTAGGAATCCCTAGCTGCTGCAATTGCATGAAGAAGATGTGTTGTTGTATGAAAATTATTATTTTAGTCCTTGAATTTGTTGTTTTTTCATGTAATTGTTAATTAGTTATTAAGTTTGTAAAATAAGATTTTTGTACACTTATGAACACCTTTGGACATCTTTGTAGATCTTTGGAGATCTTTATAGACTTAAATTTCATGTAGTGTATACCTCTGAATACTTATTTTTTAGGTTGTGTACACATATGTACACTAAATTGATAATCATTAAATAAATTATTTTTTTATAAATATTGTTTATCTTGAATACTTATATACACCAATAAATCAATTTAATTTTAAAATAAATTATTACATTGAAAATTCATTAAATGAACTTTGTTATAAAAAAATTATAAATTCCCCTTTCAGCACTTTTGTATACCATTATAGACCTTCTGGAAAAATCTTTTTGTTTTGCTAGTAATCATTTTTTTTTGCGAAAAAATATTTTTTCGTAAAACTAATATTTTTAAGATTGTCTTTATTTTTTTTTAATTTTTTTATAATTGAAAACTCAAATGATATTTGTGAAATTTAGTATTTATATTTCTAAAAAAAAATGTGACTTTCCCATTTCCTTCTGTAATGTTTGACATTAGTGGGCTTCTTGTGGGCATATCCCATGTCAGTGACAGTTCCAAGATGGGATAATTACACAGTCTACAACACTTTGCTCCTTTTCTTACCAGAGGTTAATTACATATATAGTTATTGAATTATCAAAAAATATTTACTAAAATTATTAAAGTAATTTTTTGTTTAAGAATGTCACTGAATTAATTATTTTAGTTCAACAAAATCATTCAAACTGTATGCTTCAGTTTTGACTGCCACATGTGTATGCAATCGTGTCATATCAGTCCATGTGTGTAGATATTTGTCCACTAATGACACGTGACTAGACATAAATTTAAAAAAAATTGAACATAACACAACTGTATTAATGGACTGGGATAATTGCTTCATTAATAAACATAAATTTAACGTTTTATTAGTGGACTGAAATAGATTTTCTTTGAATTTTTGTCTTGTCACCTGTCATTAGTTCTTTTTGAATTTTTGACGTTCCACGATTGCATGCACAGTTAGTAATGAAAACTGGATTATACAGTCTAAGTGACTTTACTGAATTAAAAAAATTAATTCAGTGATTTTTTTAATAAAAATTTATTTTAATAACTTTCCTAAACATTTATCGAATGCTTAAGCATTTAACCCGCCTAATAAGTGGGCCTTTTTCACTTAACATCTAGACGACTTTTTTCTTATTGGCACGGAATTCTGCATTTTTTAGTTTTAGTCCTTGGTTTTTTCTTTCATTTCCAAATTTGTTTTTCTCTCTCTGGTGCCTTTCTCTCCCCATCAAACCCTAGCCACTCTTCTATTCCTACAACCTATCCTCCTTCACTGTCCATCTACGTCGCCTCTCCTCCTCTCCATTCCAGTCTCCTCTCTCTATGTTCTTCATCGCTGCTGTTGTCGACAGATCCGGTCGACCTCTTTGTCCGTCGTCGTTCTTCGTCTATCGATCTGCTCCACCACCGTCGTTGCTCGTCATTGTTGTGTCTCATCGCTCCATCGCTGCTGTTCTCTTGGTCGTTTCAGTCGAATTCGGAGAGAAATTCATGGTCACTATAGAGGACAGGGAGCTCGAGCTAGATGTCGACAGTTCCGGACGTCTTTGATGGTGGCGTTGCTTCGATCGACTAAGACGTTGGCAATATCTTCTCTGGTAACTTCTATTTCAGTTTCTGCGAAATCTAATCTGAGTTCTCTGCTATTTCGTTTTTTGACCATAGATGTGATTATTGCTTTTGTTGTCTTCGGCTTGTTTTCGGTCAGAGAGAATATGAGTTGGGAGGATGACAACTAAACGGTGGAGGCTAGAAACGGTGGAGGAAGTGAAATTTTGTAGAGGGAGGCGGTTTCTAGCGGCGGGTGGCGGCTAGGGTTCTCCTGTTTTTTTTTTTTTATGTAAAATTACTGTACATCCCCTTTTTTCTTATGTTTTAATATGTTGTCCTTTAAATTGATAAATGTAAGTTAGTCCTCAATAGGATTTTAAATAGGTTTATGTAAGGTTTATTTAAAGTTGTTATTTATGTTTTTTTTAAACAATGAAATTATTATTAACTTTTTATTTTAGTTTATTCCCTCATGATTTTTTAGTTTACACTGAGTTTTTATTGAGTTTATATTGAGTAAACATTTGGATTAGGTTGAGTTTATATTACGTTTATATCAAGTTTACATCGTTTTTTTGTGTGAGTTTACATAGACATTAATTGGATAATGCTGTATGGTTTTTTGTTGGAGTTTATATTAAGTCTACATTGAGTTTTTATTGAGTTTAATGTAAAATTTAGGTTTTTTTATTTTTAAGAATTTTTTTCTACATAGGTTTTTAAAGGGTTTATATTGAGTTGTTTCTTAGTTTCTTAAAGAGTTTTAGAAGGTTTAAAATTTTTATTTAAATTTTAGTCAAGATTTTTTAATAGTTGTTTTTAGGTTAATCTAAGGTTGTTTTTAGTTTTAAAAAATTTAGCAAAACTTTTAGAAAGATTTTAAATATTTTTAAATTTGTATTTAAGTTGAGTTGATATTGGGTTGATAATGAGTTGAGGTGTTATTTTAGATTTAAACAGATTGTTTGACGGTTTATTTTAGGTTATTAATAAGTTCAAATGAAAAAGTAAAAAAAACTAAATTGTAATTTTTTTTAAAAATAGGGACTAAAATTGAAAAATTGAATAATATAGGGACTAAACTGCAAAAAAGCCACAAAATGCATGATTTGAGACGGAGATTCGTAAGGATTGTTACTAAGAGAAGGAGGAAGGCGGCTATTTGTCTGTAATAAAACGTTTCTTGTAAGGTAAGTTTGTAATCGGCCTTTCCAAGACTCCTGTTTTTGGCTTGGATTTTTTTTTCCCCGATTACCAAAAACCTCTCTTAAAAGTTTTATTACAAGGAAACAACCCTTGCTTTTTTTTCTTGACCGTATAACAAAATCTAACAAACTATAAAGAGATTTGGTTTTTTCGTATGAAATGTCTTTCATATCTTTTTTTATAGTTTAGCCCCTATATTATTCAATTGTTCAATTTTAGTCCTTTCGTATTTTTTTAATTTAATCCATAATTTTTTATTTTTTGTAAATTTTTCTTTTTCACCCAGTTTTTAATGTTAAATCTTATTTGAATTTTCAACCTTAAATAAACCTATGTAAAAATAATTAACTCAACTTTTGATTTCTTATCAACTTGAAGATATTAGAATTTCTATGAAAATCAACTCAATATCAACTTGAATAAAAATCAACTAAATATCAATTCAAAAAATATTTTACAACTATTTAAAAACAACATAAACTTAAGTAAACCTATTAAAAATTTTTAAAAACCTAAAAACGCATTTTACAAATTTAAAAAACCTTATAAAATTTTACAACCTCAGTATCAATTCGATATCAACTTAATAAAAATCAACACAATATCAACTTCAGAAACCCTAGCCTACTACTCTAGGTTGCCAGATCTGGCCACAGCCTCAAGCGACCAAATCTGGCTGCCACTAAGGTTGACGAACAAGGTCCAAATCCAGGCGGTCAAGGGCCGACGAAGAGACTAATAACAGATGCTTAGGGGAGAGCAAACATATGAGTTCAACAAGGCGAAGAAATGGAGAACTGAGGAAGAGAAAGTCAAATTTGTGGCGGAGAAGTGCAGATCGGATGCAGAGAAAGTGCAGATCGGAGCCTTGCGACGCGAGAGTGAAAGGGAGAGAGGAGGTCAAAGGTCGCAGAAGAGACAGAAGTGCCAATGGTCGACGGAGAAAGAGTGAAAATAGAAGAGAGAGAGAGAGAGAGAGAGTCAAACGAAGGAAGAAAATAGGCAAAGCGAATCAAAATGGACATGAACAGTCAAGGGAGGAAGAGAGAAGAATGAGAGAGAAAGAGAGGAAGAGAGAGAAGAGTGCAGAAGTTAGAGAGAAGAGAGAAACAAAATGACCAAATGAGAAGAAAAGAAAAAGTTGAGGACTTAATACAAAATTAGTACGGATTAAGAATTAGAGGTGCACAAAACGTAAAATATGGGTCTAAAATTAAGAAAAAATGTCCACTACCATTAGTATGTAATTAAGGGTCCGATTCACGGTTAAGAATGTAATTAATCCTTTTTTTTCCCCAGTTCTACTTGCAAAAGCGATTTGGAAATGAATATACTGCTTTTTATGGCTGCTTTTACCTTGTCAAGGAACCTTATTTCCGTAATTGAATTGCATTGGTATTTCTTTCAGCAAAATCATCATAATAAATCATTTGGTACAATTAATTGATTTAATATAGAAAAGGTTTAGTCAATTCGTTTGTAGACTTAAGACATCGATCTGATTTTCTTCAAGAAAAAGGAAGACGGATTGGAAGGGGAATTCTTGAATTTTACACAGTGCACTTTCCTCTTGGGAAGCAACTTTTTTTGTTTTGACCGAAATTTATCAAGCTTTTGGTTACGCCAAACATGGAACACTGGAATGTTAGGAAGTTCAATTCAGGAAACCATTTGCTGGTAAAGAGACAGAGCCTAATAACATGGTACCCTAATAAAAACCAAAAGAAAAAAGAAAATTTGCTAATGCAACTCCTACTCTTGTTGTCAACGACTTCTTGTCTTACTTCAAAACCTCTCCTATAGATATGAAATATATAGAACAATGGTGCATATTCGTGAGAAAGGCTAGCATCGAAACATAGTAATAGATTCTACAAAAAGGAAGAAGTTAATCCTTTTGAGAAGCTCCCAGCACATGGAGGAGTGTATGAGAAAGTGCACAAAAGAATGTACACTTATCATCTCTCATTCTCATACACATGTTAAAATTTCAATTGGGGAGTAAATGTGAAAATGTACAAAAGAAACTACACATAGCATTTTTCTTTTCTCAGAACCAAACTCATCTCACAGATTGAACAAATTTAACGATAAAGGAAAAATGAATGCTTTCTTGAATCTTGACCATTTTTATCAGTCACAATCTCCCCAGCTTTCTAGAATCTTGACCATTTTATCAGTCACAATCTCCCCAGCGAATGTGGGGTTGCCACAGTGATCTGTGCCTATATATCATTTTCATAAAATCTTGAAGACGAAAATATAAAGAAACTATATTATTAGAAAAGTGGCAATCAAACAATATTACCAAAACCAAACAGAATATCTTACTTTTTGCCACCGTAATCTATCTATTTGCCACTGTAATCTTAGATTGAAGGACAGGCATTAAAAGAAAAAATCCGAACGCTGCCTCCTAAACCCAAATTGTATAAAAATATTTAACTCAAACCGTTCATGTTGACCCCCAATAAAAATCAGGCTATGGACTAATGAGGAAAGTTCACCAAAAACAGTAAGTACAAATATCTATGTCTCTAGTATATATGCGAGGAACCAACCAAGATCAAGCAATAAACTAAAAACATAACACAATGATAGGGACAGGCATTACATAGACATAAAGTGGCATCTTATACTTTTGCACATAACACTTCAACCACTATAATTAATCAATGACAAACAGCAACCAACCAGTCAATCAAAAATCAATACCATCAAGACAATGTTCCACCATCCAAACGCAAAGCTTATTCAAAACATAAATCGTTGCTCTTCAGTGCTAAACATTCATCAATGCATTCCTCCAGCAAAACATTAGCTCTAACCTTATCTCACACTCGCCATGAAAAGAGAACGATAGAACCATAAATCCATTTAACTATCTATTAACCAACAAGCCTAGCACACGAGCATTATCAATCTTGATCATATGAAGAAAACGTGAAGCAAAAACATGCCAAGTGAACACATAAATCTAAAATCTACACCAAGAAATCCAGAACAGAAAACAGGCAAACAAAATAAAACCGAATGTAGGAATCTCTAATGACATTATATAACAAAAGAAGTCACGCAGCTTCATTACAAGACCACAAACCACGAATCATCATCATGGGCATAACAATTCCAATCAATTCCCACATATGAAACCGAATTCGACACGTCTTTGACCTTAACATATATACCAAAAACAAGCATTTTAAGAATTAAAATGCAGAACACACACACATACTCATACCGTCTCTTTAACAGCCTCATGGGGAATCTTCACATATCCCATCTTCTTCACATCAACCTTCTCATCCTCCACGTCATCATCATAAAACTCATAAGACGATCGATAATCGTAGCGATACGCGAACAGGGTCCAGACCAAGTACATAGTAGCAGCAGTTAAAGCCCCACATCCAACTCCAAAAAGCAAGGCCACAACAACGCTGAGAATATCCTTGGAGCGGTCGCGAAGGGAGCCGATGTCGTAGGAGAAACCGATGATAGACTGGTGTTGGTCGTCTTGGTGGGGGTGGTGGGGATGGCGAGGGGTAGAATCGTCATGTAGGAAAAATTGGGGGTTGTTGGTGGTGGAGATTTCGGTGACGACGGCGACGAAAGTGGGGGACGGGTTCCTAGGGTTAGGGTTAGGGTTAGGGAAGAGAGGCTTGATGGAGAAGGAGTAGGAGGAGATGAAGAGGGTTTTGCAGGGGCGAGCGGAGGCGGCGAGGAAGAGCAGAGGGAGGAGGAGGAAGGAGATAGCGGTTGGATTGAAGGAAGCCATTGTTGAGGGAGCGAGAAAAACAGAGGTTTGGTTTTGTGGTGAGAGAAGGAAATAATGAATTGGGAAGAATTTTGATGAGGGAAAGCGTGGACTTTCTTGTGTCTTTGTTAGGTATTTATTGCTTTGGATGGTCCATTAGAGTTAAACAGGAAGACGAGGTCTTTCTTTTGTTTAAAAATAAATAAACAAAAGAAAAGAAAAAAAGAAGTCTCATCTCTTCTTTTTTTTTTTCGACAACAAAAGGATAGTCATTTCATTAACCCACTTCAGAATGAAGCCAAGTTTTTACAAAGTCTGAAAAATTACAACTGAAGTCATTCCAGCAGAAAACATCAAAGGAACAATGGGCAATGTATGTGTTCACCCACTTGGACGCTGAGTAAATAGTTTAATCGCTGCCCACTAGAAAATAGCAGATGACCACAAAAATTCAACCGAATTGAATACAAAATTTATTAAAATAGAGTCAAATATTGTATTATGGCAATACAAAATATGCATGTAATGTAGATGTTTGTCCCAACCCACGTCGAATGAATATCCTAATGCGAAAGAATATTCAACACTCTCACCTCGAAAATCAAACATATCACAAAATTACAGTTTGGTCCATGACCTCTGTAAAATACGCTTTAGTCCCAAAATTTTTCAAAATTTATAAGGTAGTCCTCAAAGTATTCCAAATATATAATTAAGTTTTTCAAATGGTCAAAATCTCCAAATTAACTCCATAACTCTCAAAAATTGCCAAAATGCAAAAAAAAAAAATACATCTTTGATCCCTAGGATCACAACTTACTCGAGTAGACCATAAGCTTACTCAAATGACAGCCTAAAATGGCTTACTCGAGTAAGTTAAGTGTTTACTCGAGTAAGCTCCCTTCCCAAAATTTCTAGAATTCGACCAACACTGATTTAACCGATAAAAATTGACATCAATCACCCACATTGACTCTAATCAACCTCAGAAACATTAATCCAACATCCATTTCAACAAACAATAATAAACAAACTCAAAATCAACTTCAGTCCTCACATTTTCAGCCAAAACCCTAACCCACACAAAAAGTAACTCAAATCTTTCAAACCCAAGCTCAATCTATGATTGTCGAACCTCAAACAATCATAACCTAACAACCTATAACTCCCATATGGACGGAATTAAATGGATTCAAATCAAACATTCAAACTCGGTCTAAACCCACAAATCCGAATTTAAAGCATGAAATGGAAGAAATGAAGAGATTAGAGATGTAATCTTACCTCTGGGAACAAAATGGAAGCAATTGGAATACTTTCTGGATGGATTTGATGGAAAGAGAGAGATGAAAATGAGGTGTGGAGGCCGAATGGAGTCGGGTGGGAGTATATATAGAACTCGTGCCCCAAAACGACACCATTTTAGAATTTTTCCTCGATTACTCGAGTAAGAGGACTTCTTACTCGACTAAGACATTCCCAAAAATTTATCTGGGGAGTCGACTTACTTGATTAACAAAACTGCTTACTCGAGTAGTTCATAGCTCATCTTACTCGAGTAACTCCCTTTCAAAGCCATTAATCATCCAATCAACACTCCATTCGTTCAAAACCAAACCGAGATCAACTAAATGCCAAAAATTTTGACAAATTAACATTCTCAACATCTTCGAGCATCAATTGCTAGGATCAAAATTGAATGAAAAAAATCAGGACTGATCGAAAAGCTACGAAAGACAGGTCAAAAACTGGTAGGTATTACATACTTTTCCCCTCAAAAGAAATTCATCCTCGAATTTTTAGAAGATTCAGATCAAAAGGATTACAAAGATACACAGAATGCTATCAAAACTCTAGTTAGTATCTGATATCCCAAAATTGCATATCCATATAAATCTCCAAATCATGTCATGGTGCATAGCTCTAACAGAACACTCACAGAGAAACCAACTATCTTTCAACTAAGGATTTCTGACTACTCATGCCCAAACATACCAATAGACAGAGAGGATGAAAACCATGTAGATGCAAAGACAAAATGTACATAAATATGCAGAGTCTAAGACAGATGGTGCAGACATACAAATGGACATAACCAGGCAAGCACAGATTCTCAAGCACAACTCAACAGAGTGAAGTTCCTCCAGGACTTCCAATGACACTGGCAAAATTTGGTTGCTTGCTACATAGCATTCTATAGCCTATACATGCTCTATCAAACTCATATACCTGGAACGACGATTGGTAAAGAACAATTCTATTTCAAACTGAGTCTACCCTCAGCTAACATTAGAAATCGGATACAGAATGGATACATAATAGATCTGAGACGGAATTATTAAGAACAAAACTTAAGATATTAGACAATGCAAAAGTACATATTCTCAAAGTCAAAAAGTTATATGTCAGAGAGCACAAACTCAGACACTTACCAAAGATTAGACTCCAAAAGTTCCAACGAACAGAAAAATACTCAAAGCAAAAAGCAAATGAGCCAGACAGCTCTTAACAAGATTCCCTGGGTTAAGATGCAATTAGCAAAGCAAACCCAACAGTAACCACAGAGCACAAAAAAAGTAACAGATTTGGATATTGCTGACAGAGATAACATAAGGATCCAAAAGACATTACTCTTCTAATGTCCTAATTCTATAGTCCACCAGATTGAATCTGTAGACCAGATGATACACTTATATCCAAATTCATCTCAACTCTTCCTGACTTATACATAACTTATCTTCTGTGATTCGCACTGACAATTGAACTGTGTTCTCCTATCGAAAGTTTCAAATTCCCTGAATTTTTATCATCCAAATACAACATCAGACAACACCTCTCAACCTTTACTAACATCGATGTATCATAATACATCGAAGAACGTTCAGAACTCAGTGTGTAGTCAACATTGGTGCACTCGTCAAACACCTTTCAACACATTTGAGCTCCATTCGCTCAACTTAGACCATACACTTTTCAATTCCATCAACTGAGCCTCTAACTTCTATAATTCCACCAGTTCAAAATATTTCAACAGAATGTGAAGCACAATAGAATGTGCAACACTAAAGTCAAAGAGCATACACACGAAAATATACAGAAGTCCAAGTGGGCATATCCAAAGATATACAAAAATTCACAGAAGTCCAAAAGGATACATACTGAAACATGCATAAATACACAGAGATTCAAAGGAATACATACAGAAAGATGCAAAAGCATACATAAGTTCAAAAGAGTACATTCAGAGATATGCAAATGTTCAGGAAAAGAAGAGATACAAGTTGTCACTGCAACTGAGGCTTGAACCTCCTAATGAATTGGATAATAGTTCTGATATTGACTCCCTCCTACTATGCCATCATATCCAAAAAGGAATGGGATCTTCTGGTTGTCCACCCTCAAAAGATTCTGAAGCACCTCTAACTCGTGCCTCTAATCGTAGGTTGTCCCTCTTAGGACTCGATAGCAAGTATGTGAGGACAATCAACTATCATGTGTACAGGCTTCCTACAGAAATAGCAGTTGTGTTTTTCTAGCCGCACTGCCCAAGGTGTTCTCTCTCATACCTACTGAAACCTAGCTCGTACGCCGACTGTGCCACACCAAAATTCTGACTGTTACTATACTGCCTTTGTTGCCTTGAGAAGAAAATATGCATCTACCATACTGGCTACTCTGACCTCCACTCTGATGGCCATTCAATGATCCTTCAATCGTACTCTTTTTACGGGTTTCCTCTGAGTGTCTCTCATCAACATACTTAATGGCCCTTGCTGCCTCGGTAATCCTTCCCACTGTTTTCAGTTCGAGAGCTGCTACCAATTTGGCATATCCTGGTAACAGACCCTTCTAAAATTTTCTTGCCAATGCCTTCTCAGTACGATATGCCTCTGGTGCATACCTACTAAGTTCCCTGAACTTCTCTTCATACTCAGACACAGACATCCCCTACTCCTGATAAAAATCATTGAACTCATCCGCTTTCTTATCCTTAATACTTCGAGGACGGACAAAAAGTATGAGCTCATTCTTGAACTCTGCCCAAAATATGTTCCCTTTTCTTTCAAAACCTTGCAACTACACTGCTGCGCGGCCATTCAGAGGAAATGTTGCATACCTAACCCTTTCAGCGTCATCGATGTAGTTCAAACCAACGAAATAATGCTTAAGTGCAAAGATAAAATCTTGTGGATCCTATCCTATCATGCCCTTAAATCTCTGTGGCTCGAGCTTCAGAAAGGTTATCAGATGGGTACCACCATCAATCCCTGGTACGACAGGTGCAACTATCGGAGCAACTGCTGCTAACTGAACTCTGGATGCCTGACCATGAGCAAATCGCTTGAAACGATCAAAGAGTTGAACAAAATGATCGAAAAA
The DNA here is from genome assembly GCA_948243855.1 of Flueggea neowawraea. Classification (NCBI taxonomy): domain Eukaryota; kingdom Viridiplantae; phylum Streptophyta; class Magnoliopsida; order Malpighiales; family Phyllanthaceae; genus Flueggea; species Flueggea neowawraea. The sequence goes on from CAODLS012515742.1 coordinate 19,608, forward strand.
GTCAGACTGAGCCACAGGTGGTGGCTGAGGTGTTGAAAGTGCGACCTCTAGAATACTACGCCAACCATGCTAACCCGCTAGCCTAGTGGCCTCGACGGACCGACTCCTAGAGGCCTTGCTAGGTCTTCTCTGATGTCATAACATCTCTAAAGACATAAGACAGACAGAACGGATATGCAAATGTTAGAATGCATGTTATTGCCACAGTACCAACGAAATGCTCAAAAGACTACATTGAATATTAATATTTCTGAAAAATCATTTCGGAATCCTTTGCAAACAAGACAAACACCAAACAGTCATACTGATTAGTTAAATAATTATCTCGGACAAAATATTTAGTTTTCGAAAGATGAAATAATCAAAATATTTACCAAAATTCATATTTGTTTTCCCAAAATATTTACAGAGAATAGCATTTTCCCAAAATATTTCCAGAGAAAAATTCCAAAATATTTTTAGAGAGAAATACCCAAAGCATTTTTTGAGAATTTCCAAAACATTTTCAAAGAATTCCAAAAACATTTTACGAGACCATAATCAAATAGAAGGAGTAGTCCAAACTCGAAGATAGCCAAAATATTCCTTTCAAAATATTTACTGAAATTCACATTATTTTTTCAAATGGTTTTTCAGAGGTAAATACCAAAAGTTTAACAGGACCTGAAACTGACATATAGAGTTAACCTGACTAGGTAATAGCCACAAAGGCAAGGATTAGCCACTTAGGCACAATGGTATAGCCACTAAGGCACAAAGTATAGCCGCTTAGGCACAGAATATTAGCCACTTAGGCAGATGATACAACATCTGTGTATCAACACTATACTACCTAGTATCTAGGTGCCCCAAATCAAAATGATTGCCAAAAACATTTTGAAATACATATTTCAAATATTCAAATTAAAATCTTAATTGCAATATTCGAATAAATAACATACATAACAAAAAAATTATTCACCAAAATATATCCAACGTACAGACAAAGTATTTATCCAAAATACTTGTAATTTCAGAAACACATATGTAATACAGAAACTTCACTTATTTCAGAATAAAACATTTATTTCATAAAATATTCTTAAATTAAAAAGAGAACATTTTCTATAGAGTGTATATTGAAATCCATAATAAATATTAAAACATAATATTGATTTTCAAAAACCGTTAAAATTCTCATAGGAAATCTCATTTCCACAACAGAGGTTTTCACACATATCCGATTGTTAGGATTTCATATCCTTTAATTATTCCAATTTACATGTCAAGTGCAGACACGTCAAAAACATAAAATTTTAGGAGACACAACCTATGTGTCTGAAGGTGCCCTCCACTCACCTGGACACCGAGCAAATAGTCCAATTGCTAGCCACTAGGGAATAGCAGAACACTGCAAAAATCCAACCGAGATGAATACAAAATTTATTACAACAGAGTCAAATATTGTATTGTGACAATGCAGAATATGCATGCAATGCAGATGTTCATCCCAACCCACGTCGAATGAAAATCCTAATGTGAATGCATATCCAACACTCTCGCCTCAAAAATCAAGCATCTCACAAAATTACAGTCTGGTCTCCAACCTCTTTAAAATACGCTTTAGTCCCCTAACTTTTCAAAATTTGCAAGTTAGTCCTCAAAGTATTCCAAATATATAATTAAGTCCTCCAAGTAGTCAAAAATCTCCAAATTAGCCCCCTAACTCTCAGAATTTGCCAAAATGCAAAAAATTGCATATTTGGTCCCCAAGACCACGGCTTAATCAAGTAGACCATAGGCTTACTCGACTAACAACCTAAAATGGATTACTCAAGTAAGTCCCATTTCTAGAATTTTTAGAATTCGGCCAACACTGATTTAGCGGATAAAAATTGACACCAATCACCCACATTGACTCTAATCAACCTTAGAAACATTAATCCAACATCCATTTCAACAAACAACAACAAACAAACTCAAAATCAACTTCCATCCTCACATTTTCGACCAAAACCCTAACCCACACAAAAGTAACTCAAATCTTTCAAACCCAAGCTCAATCTATGATTGCCTAACCTCAAACTATCATAACCTAACAACCTACAACTCCCATTTGGACGGAATCAAACGGATCCGAACCAAACATTCAAATTCGGCCTAAACCCACAAATCCGAATTTAAAGCATCAAATGGAAGAAATGAAGATATTAGAGATGTAATCTTACCTCTAGGAACAAAATGGAAGCAATGGGAAGCAACTGGAATGCTTTCTAGACGGATTTGGAGGAGAGAGAGACAAAAATGAGGTGTAGAGGCCGAAGAGAGTCGGGTGGGGTATATATAGAACCCCTGGCCCAAAATAACACCATTTCACAACCTGTCTCACTTGCTCGAGTAAGAGGACTTCTTACTCGAGTAAGACTTTCCCAGAAATTCTTCTGAAGAGTCGACTTACTCGACTAAGAAAACTACTTACTAGAGTAATCCATAGCTCATCTTACTCGAGTAACACTCTCTGCTTACTCGAGTAACTCCCTCTCAAAACCATTAAACATCCAATTAACACTCCATTCGTTCAAGATCAAACCGAGATCAACTAAATGCCAAAATTTTTGACAAATTAACATCGTCAACATCTCCATGCATTAATTGCTAGGATTAAAATTGAACGAAACAAATTATGACTAATCGAAAAACTACAGAAGATAGGTTAGAAACGGGTGGGGTATTACACCATCCTTCACCTTAAAACTGGCATCACAGTTAATTTTCACCATCCCACCACGTGGCTTTTCTTAGGATTGATTCTGCAAGCGAGCAAGAGCCCTCACTTATGTTACTTCATTTTCATCCCAAATTGTGGCTTGCAATTATTGCAAATAATACTTGATTCTTACCAAAATGGTAATCAGATTAGGAGCCAATTTGTTAAAAATCATTTCAAATCTGGACTTCCAGATGAACCAGCAAATAACTACAATCTCCTTCATGATTCTTCTTTCTTGATGTACTGTTTCAACCATAAAATCCGACCAATCTTTGAATTCTGCAACCTGCAAGGTATCTACTCTCAACGCCAAGTGGCTTCTAGCCCAGATCAACCTCACATACTCACATTCTAGTAACAAATGCGTAATTGACTCCTGAAACCTTTCACAGATTGGACAAATATTTTGCTTACAAATTCCTCTCTTAAAGAGAGAAACCATGGTGGGCAATGAATCTCTAAATACCCTTCATATAAATGCTTTAGTTTGGGTGGAATTTCCAGCTTCCAAAGACCCCTCCACAATGACTCAGACGCAAATACTGCCACACCTCAGTTTGCTCCCGTTGTCCGACGTTCTAAATCATCTTTAAGCAAATGATAGTAGGTGTTAACACATAAGACACCATTGCTCGTAAAATGCTAGATCAGCTGATCATGCAGCAAACCTAAAATGGGTATTTTTAGAATTTCTTCCACCTCTCCTTCGGAGAATCTGTCCCACAATTTGCCTAAGTCACATCCTGCTCCGTTGGAAGTAATCACGTCTGAAACATTCACAGCTATATCATCCCTTTTTCGTGGAGTGAAAACTTTGAATCTAGGAAGAGAAGGAACCCAAGGAGTATCCCAAATTGTTGTCTTGCGTCCATCCCCCACATTCCAATGTAATCCATTTAAGAGTGCCTCTTAGCCCCACAAAATACTCTTCCACACCCAGCTCCCCTCCTGCTTAACTTGACAACCCATAAAATTATTACTGTGGAAATATTGGCCTCCCAAAATTTGAACCCATAAAGCTTAAGGTTGTTGAATTATTCTCCATACAACCTTGGCTAAAAGAGCCTTGTTAAAGAGGCTTAAATCTCGTAGACCCAAGCCACCCACGCGCTTTGAAGCAATCAACTTGCTCCAACCAACCCAGTGAACTTTCCTTTGCCTAACATCAGCCCCCACCAAAATTTTCTAATTATTTCTTCAATCCTTCAAATAATATCCGAAGGAAACCTGAAGACCGAAATTGAGTAAGCCGTAAGGGCATGCAAGACTGCTTTAACCAATACCTCCTTCCCAGCTTGTGAGAGTAATTTCTGCTTCCATCGTTGTGCTTTCTTCTTCACCCTTTTAACAATAAAATGTAAGGCTAGTCACCACGAACCACAATAAAAAATAGGACAAAGCATGGAATGCACTCGCAACCCAAGGAACACCAAACAATTTCTAGTAAGATAAACGATCGTGTGCAATAAAGAAGAATCTCTCATTCTTCTTCACCAAGGCCGATGTCATATAATAAATGGAAACATGCAGTTTATGTGTTTTTTTTGTAAACACTCTTAATGGATTAGGGTTTGTGTCAGTGTTATATACTGAATAAATATACTGAATAAGATTTGAGCTCTTCTAAACCACTTAGAAGCTCCTCTACAAACCCAACTAGGAATGTGTTACGACCAGTTCCCGGACCGCAACCGGCGTACGAGACAAATCATCTGTGGATGCCCAACCCATCTCGCACAAGTCTCATGGATCATAACATACTACCCGACTTATTAAAACATTTGTTATTTAAAATGTATGAAATATAATCATATTTGATATATTAAAAATAGATGGGTAAAATATATTAAAAATAACATAATGTATCAGTCAATGAGTGAAATCATACAGGTGTATCAAAATACAAAATAACTATTCAGTAACCCAGCAATATCTCGGTGCAGAGCTCTAGCATCATAACATAAGATCCCGAACAAAAGGGCATCACTAACTAAAGACGCCTCAATGGTCTATCCAAGATGCGAAACAGTTGCCGAAGCCAAAACCTGTGAACCTGGAAGAGAAGTTCCATAGTACATAGAAAACAAAGGGGGGTTAAACCCAGTGAGGAATAACACTTCAGATCGCCTCATACGTGCCTCACAAAGACTGATTTGAAAAATAGTTCAAAAATATCACATATAGGTATAATACACACACACACACACACACACACACATAGGTAGTAGTTCAAAAATCTTATCGAAAATCGTTTGCAATCAAAGCATCTAGCAGGCACGAAGACAATTGAAAATCATTTAGATATTCAAAAATGTTATCATAGTCAAAACATATATCATCGATAGGGGACCATAAACGTGGGTGTGCACGTGGAACAAAATAATATGGGTGATATGGACTCAACCACTATCATAACAATTCACGTGTTGAATCAGAACACATGGCTATCGACATCTCTGGTAGCTGGGATTTCATAATACATGTATCATTGGTATACCAAAGGCTACTTCGATCCCGTAGCATAGGTGCCTTGTATTATAAAACCAAAATCATCATTTTACATAGCGTAAATCATAGGCATGCAAATTACCATTTAAAATCAAAGAACAAATATATAATACATATATGTCAATTTCATAAAACATAGAGTTGATTATAAAAAATCACATAATCATTTTATTCATTAACCAATTCTTAGATAGTCCATTTTCATAAATATGTCCAGCATAGCAAAAATATAATAGGAGTTTCGAGACACAGTCTATGTGTCTGAAGCTACTATTCACTCACTTGGAAGTCCAAATAGTATCACCAGTCAAGCCCCATTAGCTGGTGGCTGGTCTCGCTGGCAGGAACATGGAGTTGAACACAGACAACATAACATGCATATAACAAAATGCGGTATTGTGGCGGTACCAAACACTATTCGATGCAAATGCATTATTGGACATTCAAAAGATCCCCAAAAGCATACTTGGAATGATATTCTATCAATCTTAATCTAAAATTCAAAATCTTCATAAAATTACAGTTTTTTCTCAGACCAATGTAAAATTATATTTTAGTCCCTAAAACTTGACAAATTTCCAATTGGTCCTCAAAATATTCTGGAACAACTACTAGCTTTTCAAATAGTCAGAATCCCCAAAATAACTCCCGAACTCTAAGAAAGTGAGAAACAAATCTTAACTCGTAAAATTTCAAGTCAGTCCCCCAACTTTTCACAAATTACAAATCTAGAGTTCAGGTTTCCAAAATTACAGATTTGGAGCTTACTTTTCCAAAATTATACTTCTAGAGTAAACTTTCTAGAAATTACAAATAAATTAAAACAATAAGTTTATTCACAAAAATAGCAAAATTCCGTTCTGATCAATACCTGACATTCCAAACCATCCACATTGCTTACAAACAACCTTAGGAACATTAATCAATCAACAAATCCAACAAACTCCAAAATCGCTCAAAATTAACCAAACCCGTCCAAAACCCTAACCCATACAAAAAATCATCAATTCAATTGATTCAAAGCTCAAATCAAGTTCTTTTAACCTCAATGAAGTCCAATCTAACAACCATAAGCATTCATTAACTCAGAATCATCCAAAAATCCGAACCCTGGACCCATTTGGACCTAAACAAATTTTATGAATTAATCCATGAACGAGAAGTTAAATCCAAGAAAGAGATGCAATCTTACCTCAGAAATTGCTTAGAAGTCATGGATGGACCATCGTGAAGAGTCTCGGACAACTGGGAGAAGATTTGAGTGAGAGAAGAGTGAAATAAATGAAACTCATCGGGTTGTTGAACGCTTTAAAGACTGCCAGAATGATGCTCATGTACGTCACTTTTTACCTCACATACGTTACCAAGAATCTCAAATACGTTATCGGGGTGAAAAATTGAATCCAGAGGCACATACCCGACCTCACATATGTCACGTCCAAACTCACGTGCATGGATCATCCTAGAAGCCCAGCTCACGTACGTGACACCTATTTCTCACGTATGTGAAACTTACATGCCTTATGTATGTTAGGCCTAGCCCTTACAGGCTAGGTACATAAGGTGCCTTGCTTCCCCCTTTCTGACTTCTCTCGCTTTCGAGCTTGTACGAAATCATTCTAAAAACTTAACAACATCCAACCTGAGATGACTATCATCATAAAACATCAAATATCATCCACTGATATTCCAAAGATCATCAAGATCAAATTCGACAACTATAAGGATCATAACCGAAAAGTACAGGATATTACATACTTCCCCCTCAAAAGAAATTTATCCTCGAATTTCGAAACAAGTTAGATCGAAGCTAAGGCCAACTCTAGATCTCTCCAAAACAAAACCCAAATCAAAATCCCGGCTACTAACCGTAAAATGAAGTCAATCCTTAATGAGAACTTGACCAACACGCTCAAACAAAATGATGCCATAATAGAAGTGCAAAATAAAAAATGCAAAGACATAATCCAAAACATACTAACCTAAGAATCAGTTGACTCGAACAAGTGCAGATATTTGCGCCGCATCTCGTCCTCGGCCTCCCAAGTGGCCTCTTTGACAGAATGATGTATCTAAATCACTTTCACTGAAGCGATCTCTTTGTTCCGAAGTCTTTTAACCTGATGGTCAAAGATCCTCATCGGAACCTCATCATAGGACAAAACAAGTAGAACCTCGACAGACTGCAGTGCCAAAACATTCTACGGATTGGAGACATACTTCCTCATATGAGAGCTATGGAACACTGGGTGAACAGAAGTAAACAGAGGTGGTAACGCCAACTCATATGCCACGACTCTAACTCAGCCAATAATCTCAAAAGGACCAATGTATCTCGGACTCAACTTGCCCTTATTTCCAAATCTCATCACACCTTTCATAGGTGATATTTTTAGGAATACATGGTATCCCACCTCAAACTCCAAATTCTTATGCTTCGAATCAGAGTAACTCTTCTGACGACTGTGAGCAGTCTGAATCCATTGTTGAATCAGCCTGACATTCTTAGTGGTCTCCAAAATAAGACTTGGCCCCAATGAATCCCTCTCTTCAGCCTTGGCCTAACATACTGGAGAGCTACAATTCTAACCATATAGAGCCTCATAAGGCACCATCTCGATACTTGAGTGGTATGAGTTATTGTATGCAAACTCTACCAATGGCAAGTGAGAATCCCAACTCCTGGAAAAATCTATAGCACACACTCTCAACATATCCTCGAGATTTTGAATTGTACGCACTGACTGACCATTAATCTGTGGATGAAAAGCTCTACTGAAATCCAATTGAGTTCCCAACTCCTCTTGCAGTTTACACCAAAACTGTGAGGTAAACTGAGGTCCTTTGTCAGACACTATGAAAATTGGCACACCATGCAAACATACAATTCGGTCTATATATAACTTCCCCAATCGTACTGCTTCATATGCCATCTTGACAGGAAAAAAATGCGTTGACTTGGTCAATCGATCCACAATGACCCAAATAGAATCATATCCAGACGATGTCCTTGGTAATCTAACCACAAAATTCATCATGATACGATCCCACTTCCACTCCAAAAGTGGCATTTGCTGAAGCAAGGACACTGATGCTCAAACTTAACCTGTTGATAGGTTAGACTTCGACTAACAAATGCCGATATTTCCTTCTCCATCCTTGACCACCAATAAGACTTATGAAGATCTAATACATCTTAATATACCTCGGGTGTACCGAATAAGCAGAATTATGACCCTTTGTCATAATCTCTTCACTTAACCCACTTGAAGATGGTACACACAACCTCAAACCAAACAAAAGGACTCCTGAATCTTCAATGCTAAAACCTGGCACCTCAGATTCCTTAACCTTTTCGATCAAACCCTGAATCTCAGTATCCTCCTTTTGAGCCTCTCGAATCCAATCTAACAATACATGCCTCGCCTGAACGTGACCAAGCAATAATCTAGAATCATCAAACTGCAACTCGATTCTGAGCTCTATCAACCTATGCCACTCTAACACTGTTGGTCATCTCTCAACTGCAATGTGAGCCAAACTCCCTATTGACTTCTTACTCAAGGCATCGACAACCACGTTAGTCTTACTAGGATGATATGATATGGTACAATCATAATCCTTTAACAGTTCTAACCAATGTCTCTGCCTCAAGTTCAAAGCTCGTTGTCCAAAAATGTACTTCAAACTCTTATGATCTGTAAAGATCTTAAAAGTGTCTCCGTACAAATAGTGTCTCTAAATCTTGAATGCGAACACTACTGCCGCTAACTCCAAATCATGAGTCGGATAATTTTTCTCATGCCTTTTAAGTTGTCTTAACGTATAGGCAATGACCTTGCCATGTTGCATCAATACACAACCTAGGCCAACTCTAGACAAGTCGCAATATACAACAAAACCTCCAGAGCCTGACGAAAAAACTAACACTGGCGCGCTTGTCAAGCATTCCTTCAACTTTTGGAAACTATCCTCACATCTGTCAGACTAAATAAATTTAACTCCTTTCTAAGTCAGTCAGGTCATAGGAGCTACTATCCTAGAAAAATCTTGGATAAACCTTCTATAGTAACCAACTAGACCTAAAAAAATCTAAATCTCTGTAGCGGTCTTAGGCCTTTCCCAATGGAGTACAACGTTTATCTTTTATGGGTCAACCATAATACTATCTCTCGACACCATGTATTTGATAAATGCCATTCATTTAAGCCAGAACTCGCACTTCGAGAACTTAGCATAAAGTTGATGTTCCAGTAAGGTCTGCAATACGGACCTCAGGTGGTCGTCGTATTTCTCCCTACTCCTAGAGTATATTAGAATGTCATCAATGAAGACAATAGTAAATTGATCTAAATACGCTTGAACACCATGTTCATCAAATCCATGAATGCTGCAGAAGCATTTGTGAACACAAACGATATTACAAAAAATTCATAATGCTCGTATCTAGTTTGAAATGCAGTCTTCGGAATGTCCTCACCTCTAATCCTCAATTGATGATATCCCGACCTCACGTCGATCATAGAAAATCACAGTGCACCCTGCAATTGGTCAAGCAAATCATATGTCCTCAGAAGTGGATACCGGTTGTTCACTGTAACCCTATTCAACTGACGATAGTCTATGCACATCCTTATACTACCGTGCTTCTTCTTTACAAATAAGACTGTCACACCCCAAGGTGAAACACTTGGTCAAACAAATCCCTTGTCTATCAGCTCTCTCAACTGAGTCTTCAATTCCTTCAATTCTATTGGCGACATCCGATATGGTGGAATCGATATCGAATCTGTACCAGCTTGTACCTCAATAGCAAACTCAATCTCGCGCTCTGGCGAAAGTCCTATCAATTCCTCAAAAAATACGTCAGAGAATTCTCGAACCACTGACACATCTTCTACTCTCAACTCTAGTCTCTCAAACTCCACCAAAATAAAATCCAAATATGCCTCGCATCCTCAGCGGATCATGTTTTTCTGCTCTAATGGTTGATACATAACTCTGAACAACACTATCTTGTTCACCCTGATAACATAACTCAGTCTGACTAGGTCGTGGAAAACACACTCTCTTTGCAAAAAAATCCAATGTGGAGTGCCAACTCGATAATTAATCCATACCAAGTATGACATCAAACTCTCTCATGTCTGTAAGGTTAGCTACCAACTTGTGCCCACCAAAGACAATCATATAACCTTGGATAGCAGAATCAACTACTATCTTGTTACACAAAGGTGATGAAAACTCTAATAACTTGTCCAACAGACTCATCATTAACCCATATGCTCAACAAAATGTGGTGTGAAATAATCAAATAATACATAAGCATAAGAACCAGAAGTAGAGAGCGTACCAGTAACTGCAACATTGGAGGTCTGAGCCTCCTGACGGTTCAAATGATATACTCTAGCCTACCCCCTGAAGTAGAACTACCCTGACCAGTCTGGCCCTGGCCAATACTCTGACCAATCTGGCTACAACCTTCAGAACCTATCACGCCTCTGCCGACACCTCTGCCAACTATAGTGCTAGCAGTGCCTGAACCTCCGACCACTGACTACACTGTCTGTGCTCCGGTACCATCATTTACTGGACAATCAACCACATTGTGTCCCATCTGCCTACAATGAAAACAAAGACCTACAGCCTTGACATAAACTTATGAGTGTCTTCTACCACATGTCTCACATGACGGGTGTGAACTCCTGAAACCCTGGCCTCTAGCACGCCCATTGCCTATGCCACACTAGCACTCTGGGAACCTTGTCTTTACCGCTAACCCCTAGAAGAATGTTTGCATCTCTTCTCAGACTGGCTACCTTGGCCACGACCCTGCTAGCCTATAGATGAAGCCTCTGTATTTGCCCTCTTAGGCTCTCTCAAATGCCTCTCATCCTGGTACTCCATACCTCTCGTAGACTCAGAAATCTGTGATATTGTAGTCAAACCCAAAGTCGCCACCACTCTGCTGATCTTGGGCAATATCCCATTCAAGAACTTTCTCACTAAGTCCTCCTCACCACGGGCTTCAGCAGGAGCATACCTACTCAAATCTTTGAAACGATCCTCATACTGGGTAAACATCATATCCAGCTCCTGATGGAACTCATTGAACTAATCTGCCTTCCTATCCCTCTCACTCTGGGGAATGACAGACAACATAAGCTCATTCTTGAACTCAGCCCAGGTAGCAATCCTCGATGATCCTGTGTCTTGCCACCATTTAGCAACTCGGTCATCCAACAGAAATGAAGCAAATCTGATCCCCATTGCCTCATCCGTGAGCTGCATCACCTCAAAACAACGCTCAACCGTGAAGGTGAATCCAATCAGTATCACCATTCAAGCCCCACAAGCTGGTGGCTAGTCTTGTTGGCAGGAACAAGAAACTGAACACAGACAACATAACATACATACATCAAAATGTAGTACTGTGGCGGTACCAAATGCTATGCGATGCAAATGCATGATTGGACTCTCAAAAGATCCCCAAAAGCATACTTGGAATGATATTCTATCAATCTTAATTCAAAATCTTTGTACATTACAGTTTGGTCTCCGATTAATATAAAATTATGTTTTAGTCCCTAAGACTTGACAAATTTTCAATTGGTCCTTAAAATATTCTAGAACAACTACTAGCTTTTTCAAATAGTCAGAATCCCAAAAATAGTCCCCGAACTCTTAGGAAGCGAGAAACAAATCTTAACTCGTAAAATTTCAAGTTAGTCCCCCAACTTTTCACAAATTACCAATCTAGAGTTCAGGTTTCCAAAATTACAGATTTGTAACTTACTTTTCCAAAATTACACTTCTAGAATAAACTTTCCAGACATTACAAATAAATTGAAACAATAAGTTTATTCTCAAAAATATCAAACCATCCACATTGCTTACAAACAACCTTAGGAACATTAATCAATACACAAATCCAACAAACAAACTCCAAAATTGCTCAAAATTAACCAAACCCATACAAAAACTCATCAATTCAGTTGATTCAAAGCTCAAATCAGGTTCCTTTAACCTCAATAAAGTCCAATCTAACAATCTTAAGCATCTATTAACTCATAATCATCCAAAAATATGAACGTTAGACCTATTTTGACCAAAACATATTTTATGGATTAATGAATGAACGAGAAGTTAAATTTATGAAATAGATTCAATCTTACCTCAGAAATTACTTAGAAGTGATGGACGAACCACCTTGAAAAGTCTCAGACAGTTGAGAGAAGATTTGAGTGAGAGAGGAGTGAAATAAATGAAACTTGTTGGGTTGTTGAACGCTTTAAAGACTGCCAGAATGATGCTCACGTGTGTCACTTTTTACCTCATGTACGTTAGGGGACCCTCACGTACGTTATCGGGATGAAAAATCGAATCCATAGGCACAAGACCTGACCTCATGTACGTCACATCCAAACTCATGTGAAACTTACGTTCCTTATGTATGTTAGGCCTAGACCTTACGTACGTAAGTTGCGTTGCCTCCCCCTTTCCGACTTCTCTCGCTTCCGAACTCGTCCGGAATCATTCCAAAAACTTAACAACATCTAACCTGACGTGATTATCATCATAAAATATCAAATATCATCCACTGATATTCCAAAGATCCTCAAGATCAAATCCAACAACTATAGGGATTATAACTAGAAAGTACGAGATATTACAGAATGGGTAAGCTAAAACTCATTAAGTGATCAACTCAAATTGATACGCAAACTAATTCGGTTCGGGTTTCACCGATGACCCGTCATGGGAGGACTCATTTTTAAACACCTCTCACTTGAACATGACGTGACAAAACCATCATGGTGCTCAAATGAATACACAATCATCAAACTCAAGATTCAATATGTCATATGGCAGATACGTAGCGCGACCGAAATACAATGAGAATTATAAAGCAGCAAAAACGTGGAATGTACCCACAATCCAAGAACCATCCAAACAATATCTAGCAGAATAAACAAGTATGTGCAATGAAGAAGAATATCTCCTTCTTCACCGACAGTACACTAGAGAAGGAGAGGGAGAATTTTACGTGCTTTTCTGTAAACATTCTTAATGGGATTAGGGTTTGTGTCAATCTTATACATTGACTAGGATTTGGGCTCAGGGTGTCACGACCCGAGATTAGACCATGACCAACGTATGAGTCGAACCGAACCGTAGGCTCAGTCCATCCCCCACAAGCCTCGGATAATCAGAACATCTACCCAATTCATTATACAATTCAATTATTAAACCAATGTATTAGTCAATCTAAACCAATTTAGTAGATATAGAATAAACAAAATATTTAAAATACCAAGTATAGCAAATATAGTGCTATATCAAAATAAATCTATGACTATTTGTGAATAAAGTCTAGTTAACAAAATAATCATCAGTATCCAATAACCCACTATCATCCTGGTGTGGAGCTCTAATACAAAAAGGCTAAGAGCCAGAACAAAACAATACTCACTAATGGTAGTAGGATGCCTCCCTGAGATCGAGTTGTTGGACGATTGTTGGTGACAAAAAGACCTAAATTGTTTAGACCACTAAAGAGGGTGAGAATACTTAGTGAGTGGCAACACATAAACTATTTTAAAAATATTTTCTGAAAATACCACATGCACAAAGGGATCCATTTACACTAGGTGTAAGTGTTTTTAACTTACACTACATCTTCACCATCTATTCTTTTAGATCTAATGGTTCATACTTATCACATATATGACCCATTATTATTAATATTTAATGGCCATTAGATCTAAAAGAATGGACGGTGAGAATGCGGTGTAAGTTAAAAAAAAACTTACGCCTAGAGTAAGTTATATATTGTAGTTTGAAAACCATTTCTCAAAACGGTTTACATAGATGACAAAAAGCATGTAGTCAAACATAAATAATACTCACCAAGTAATTATAAGATCATCATAAGATCAGATGAGGGACCAAACATAATAGATGAATTTTCAAAGCATTGAGTTATTGCACCCGAAGGCTATCACCTCGATAGCTAGGTGTGGACTATTTCCACTAGAAAACCAAAGTATGTGTGTTTGGCCGGACACACGGGTTGCCACCTACACTGGTAACTGGATCTTGAAAAGACATTGGTATACCAAAGGTTACCCCGTAGCTAGGTGTCCCAAGTTAGAATAATTTATATAAACATTAATAGCAAGCAAACATGCAAACCAGATGATTAATTACAAATATTATCTATAATCAGATTATATTACTCTAATTATAGATTAATTATTCAGAAATTTCCACATAAGAAGATTTTAGGATTATCAATCCGTTAATTAGTCTAGATTACATGCAGGGTCCAGACACAAGAAAAACATATAATTTCAGAAAATACAACCTATGTGTTTAGTATGACATCCAACTCACCTGGATGCCAAGTCAAAAGATCCAGTCATGAACCGTGGGTGGATGACTGGTTGGCTCGACGCAGGGATGCCAATTTGTGTCATGTCGTAATGGGTCAACCTATTTATGGACTAAATTTTAAACGGGTTAAACGGGTCGAGCCGTTTACAACACGAACCTGTTTAACGCCAACCCGAACACAACACAAAATTTAGGTGGGTTGACACGACCCGTTAATTGTCGACAAGTCATGTGTCACAGTTTAACCTATTTATAGTACAAATATACAATTATTAACACTAAAATAACTTCAACTAAAATAATAAATATTCATTTATAATATCCACCAACACAATAATATTCCAAATAAAGGTAAATCAAATACAAAACATCTAAAATTACAACATCCATTAAAAGTTATAATTCTCAATGTAAAATATAAACAATCTTTTATAATAAAGTTCATTCTCCATAATAATCTTCATATCTTCTTTCCTTACATCTGTATAATACAATATATATATATATATATATATACACACACACACACACACACATAATAAGAATAATAAATTAAATATTTTATAAAAGAAATATTAGGGTTTGTAAACGGATCGTATCGTAAATGGATAAACCCGTTTAACTCGGTTATGTTAAACGGGTTGAACCCGTTTAAGCCCTTTTTCTGTCATAAATGGGTTCGACCTGTTTATGGCCCAAACCCATTTATGGCAAACTCAAACCCGTTTAACTTTGTGTTGAGTCGAGTCGAGTCGTGTCGTTTAAATGTATCGTGTCCAAAATTGCCAGCCTTAGCTCAGTGATCACAAGAAGTTGAAAGCAAATAAATTATAATGCAGTCAAATATGATACTGTGGCAACACAAAAATGCATGAAATGCAAATGTAAATCTCAAACCTCCGATGATGTCGTAAATCCTATCACAATCTAATATCTAACCCTCTCTTCGAAAATCTACGTTTAGTGAAATTACACTTATAGTCCCTCAACTTTTAAAAAATTAAACTTTAGTCCCAAAAGTCTCAAGAATTTACAAATAAGTCCCTCAACTCTTAAAAAGTTACCAATCAGCCCTCCAAATATTTATGTTTACAATTTAGACCTCAAATAATTGAAAATTTATATCCTAGTCACTACGACATAAATTTTATAAAAAACACCCCAAATTTGTCCAACTCGATACAATCCATTCTAAATCACCTCAAAACATGTTCAATCATATGAATCAACACTACATTTCATCAATAAAACAAATTGACATCAGAATCCCTAAGTTCCCTACACCAAATCAACTTCAGTCTTCATATTCCAACTCAAACCCATTCATTTCTAACCTCATTCTAGCATAATGTAACAAAATCCAACTCAAATTCAACCAACGTCGTTCAAAAATTCAAAACCCTAACTGTTGAGTCGATAATCACACTAGAAGGGGGGGTTGAATAGTGTGATTTTAGAAGCTTTGATTTTTCTTCGAGAATAATTGCGGTAAATGAAAGAACACCAAGAACTTATAGCGGTTCGGCCAACTCGATGCATACATCCACTACCTAAGTATCACCACTTAGGATTTCCACTATCAATATTCACAAAGATTACAACTCCACTTTCTAGCTAAGTGAGAACTCTTACAAGCTTCTTGATTCCGGTTCAAGAACAAAAACCAACCTAGGAATCTACCATTGATCCCTCTTACAATCACTCTTCTCAAATGTGTTTTCAAAACACTCACCACCAGATTAACAG
>CAODLS012516228.1:0-11405 GCA_948243855.1 Flueggea neowawraea
TCTTATGAAGTAAGCGAACCTTCATCATCTATGCACACTTATGCATAATTATTTTATTCTCTTTACAACCTCCACAATCCTAAAATACTCGTTTTGGGAGTCATGCAAATTCTTTCTTAATTCACACTTTCTTCGATGCAACTTGGTTTTACCTCATTCGCATATTCGTAATAAATTACAAATAAAACGGGTATATACGCACTCGCGTATTCCCCAAATAATTAAAATCTCATTTTAATTATCTAAATGAGAATCATATTTGCATATTTTTAAAATTAATTATTTTGAAAACTAATTTCTAAAATAATTCCTGGCAGAAAACACATTTTTGATAATTTTTACAACACTTTTAATATCCAAAAAATTTGGAAAAATAGTTTTGGAACTCAAAAAATTGTGAAAAATATGTCAAAAATTCCAGAAAAATCAAAATTTTAATTCTGCAGAAAATTTTATGAAATTTGGAGGTCAGGACATGTGTCACGCGCCGACACACGCCACGTGTCCATCCCACGCCCAATCACGTGCCGAGCGTGCAAGACACGGGTGACTCCAGAATGCCGCCACGTGTCGCAGTTGCATGGAGACACATGTCATGACCGACACGTGTCACAATTTAATTGGTCCAAAATTTGATGACGTGGATGACACACGTCATCGTGACGTGTGTGACACGTGGTTGTAATGCCACGTGTCACAATAATGTGGATGACATATGGCGATAATGACACATGGCAGATTCTCATGAGTTCAGGTGGCGTGTCTATCCAAAATTTCTTCCGAAAGCTTCCGCCATGTGTCGACCTCTGATTAGGCCACATGTTGCATATGACACGTGTCGAGAAGTGATTGGTTGCCGACAATCGGTTCACATGGTCCGTAAGTGACACGTGGCGATCGATGAGTGATCCACGTCTCAGTCAACTTTGACCGAAGTTATTGCTCCGCCAAGTGTCGCGTTCTAAGTGGACTGTGTGGACGAATCACAACTCGCCACGTCGTCATTCTTATCAGATGAAAAATTCATTTGTAAGCTTTTCACTCAGTATTTTTTGATCGGGTTTTCATCGATTTGACGACCTTCCCGATAGAATTTCGCAACGAAACTTGGGTAACTAATGTTTTTGAGATCACTGATCTCAAATATTTCATCAGAATTTTGAAAATCCAACTTTCAATTTTCGGCTCCGGACGGACTCGAACCAGAAACGATGTTTGGGACAGAAAGTCGAATACAAGAAATTTACTGTAGGTATAGCAGATAGAGACCAACAAGAATTTTGAATCATAATCCAAAATTCGTTCTCCGCTTTGATACCACTGAAGGAATCTAGCTACCAGTTTAACAGATAAACAATATATAATAGTAGGTTCGAGTTACCTACCTCGATTCCTGCGGAAGCGCGACCCAACCAACAGCGGTAGACAAAGGTCATGATCGGTTCAAAGTTGGTCTCACGAGCAAACCATTGTCGGGTTGGCGACGAGAGTGCTTGTCTATTTCGCAGCCTAGATGCCACTTTGGATCTGGATCATCGACGAACGAGGAGCGAGTAGAGAGAGAGGCTTCATTTCCCTCTCTCTCACATTTTTGGTGGGGATTGAAATGGAAGAATGAATCACTCTCATTCTTTCATGCTTAATATATAAGCATACAAATGGGTCATAAGTTCAATGGGCTTTGCACATGGGTCTTAAGAGCTCATTTCAATTGGTCTCGTCAATTGATCTCGGTCCATCGTTCCGGTTCACATCTTGACCAACCGAGTTCTATCCACCCGTCATTGGCGGACCGTTTTTTCCAACAGTATGAAATATGAATGTCCTTGAATAATGTTATTTATTATTACACAATATACATGAAATAATACGGCAATAATCAAATCAAACAAATACAACTAATTGATACATTAATGTACATTGTAATCACATCACAAAATCGCAATAATCTTATCAAAAAATCTTCATATCAAAATAATAACACAATTTCTAAGAAATAATATAACATCATTTTTTCAATAGCATAATATCCGCCAACGCATCAAAAATATCAAAATAAAAATATTAAATAAAACTGAATTATGACAATTATCAATAATATCAAACAACTAATAGTCAAGTATGCCATGAAACAAACATTCTCAGAGTGAAAGGAAGAAATAATAAGATCAAAAAGATCGAGATCAGCACCAAAATCAACCCTAATATGAAAAATGACCTTTAAATAATTACCGGTAAAAATTAAATACACACAATAACAATCGAATAACCGAAAAAAATCAAATGATTATCCAGAAAGAAAATTAAACTCAAACCAAACCCTCAATCCAAAAATCTCAAACCCCAAAAATTTAGTCAAGAAACTAAATCAACAATTAAAACCATACCCCTCAACTATTGGCCCCTTCTTCATCCACGCCGACGCCTCCCCAGTCAATAGTATTAAGACCACCGAATGAAGTGTATAATTGAAACTTCAAAAACTAGAACACCCAACAACAAATCATGTTACTTCTCAGTCAACATCGGATTTCATAATTGAATTTTTCTAGTGTGTCCAGAACTCCTACAACCATTTTTCATTCATAAGCGTCCTAGTACAAACATTTCAGCAATTCAATTGGGTGCCAAACAATAGCAACCAGAAGGAGAGACAGTACAGATATATAAAGAAGAAAACTTAAGTCAGTTTAATTTCCTCTGTGTCGGGTTTAATTTCCTCGTGATTGAATTCCATGTCCAACAAAACCACAAGGAAGAGCCCTTCATTTCAGTTCAAAAAAAAAGGAAGAGCCCTTCATCATCAGATGGCAGGGCAATGTAAGTTTCCGTTTTCCCTTCCGTGGGACACAGTTGGCTGGTTCTGTACATAGGGAAAAAAAGAAGAAGAAAATAACAACATTAAAAAATATAAAAGTGAAGCCACTGCCTCAAAGAGAAAAAAGCTCATGTGAGTGTGACGAGCAGAGAAATAACAGATGAAGTTACAAAGTCAACAAGGTGATAGTATTTGGATGCAATTTGTGAAATTCTAGATATTGGTTCCAGAAGCATAAGAAAAACATTCAAATGAAGAAAATAATATCGCGGTGATGACTCGGTAAAAAAAATTGAAGAAAATAATAATGAAGAATTTATAGCATTCTAGATATTGAAATCACTCGCATGAAAAAAAAGGAAAAAAAAAAAAGAAAACCTCAGATAAATACTAATTTATATAAAAACAGAGTCCACATACTCCCCCCAAAAATTCAGCAAGACAAGATCTGGCATGTTCAACATCGTCAAACAAACCAAGAACGTAAGCTGCTCTCGGTGCTTTTCCGGTCCTCACTATCAGCACAAGGAAGTTCGGCTGGTAAGAATGACAGAGAAGTGGAATGACCTGGAAGCAACAATCAAAAGCTTTCAAGCACATAGCACAACTTAAGGCTGTAAGCGGTGCGATTTGGTCGGTTTTAAATATTCAAACTAAACTACGCTGTAAATTACGATTTAAAAAAATTACAACCGCAGTCAAATTACTAGTGCGATTAAATCCACTAAATCTAAACTAGCGGTTGCGGTGCGATTTGGTCAGTTTGGTGGTTTGTATTTTATTAAATATATATAAAAAATTAAACAACTAAACAAAATAAAATAAATAATAATATTAAAAAATAACTTTAATATTGTTTCATTAGAATTACAATGTCTCTAAAATAGGAAAACTGCCTCAAAAATAAGAAAGATTATTTCAAAATACATTAACCTTTATGAACTACCTTCGAAAATAAGTACAATTATGCAGTATTTTCAATATCTATCAATTAGCATCTAACTAATACTAATGTATACCTATTATTTGCATCCAAAATATATATTTTTCAGCTATAAAGAAATTTACAAAAATGCACATAATTTAAAAAAAAAACTCCAAAATATACAATATGCGGTTACGCTGTTGCGTTTTAGTTTGAGCGGTTTTAATACATTATTCATTGTAGTCGAACCGCAAATTAACGAATTTATAAAATTATGATCCGCAACCAATCTAAATCTACAAAAAACTGCAAATCGTGGTGCTATGCGAAAAGAATTAGTCGGTTTTTACGATTCGACGTTTAAACCTTACACCCCTAGCACAACATTGGTACATACCATAAAATTGTCAACCTAAATCAGTCAACAAATTAGCCAAAACTACCTAACAGCAAAAACTGACAAGATTGTAAAGTTTTATCGTAAAAATGGTGCCAACGAACTCAAAAGTTAGCAACCAATTCTAGTCTCAATTATTACTGACACGGCGTATCTCGCATTTCAAGTTCTCCATTCATCCCTCTTCGAATTCTTAAAGTTTATATCAGCAGCATCCCTCTTTCTCACGTGAAATTATTCATACACGGGCACCCTTCCGTCTATTTTGTCAATCCTAGTCCAAATGAAAAGGATAGACTACAGTGCACTCCGAACTCATCCTACTATTTCTTCTCGTTAAACAAAAAAGAAGCATTTCCAAATGAACCATCATCAGTAGGATTTTTAATTCCTTTTCCTGTTCTCTCAAATGAGTTACTACAAACCTGAATACGAGTTCCTGTTCTTGCTTCAATGGCCTGTATTTTATTGCCACAGTCGTCAAAAAGCGATTTAATCTGCAAGTGGGTGCAAAATATAAGATCAAACCCTTATGTCTTACTCATGTTATTAAGAAAAATGAAAAAGATGTCTCCAACCTTATCATCAGGCACATTCCATGCTCCAAGAGACGTGTTCTTCCATTCACCAACAGTAAATGAACTATATCATCTGGCATCACGAACCGCACATAAACTAGACCCTCCCACATATGGCCCTATAAAGAATCAACACAAAAATAATAAGCATGAACACAATTTTTCCTTGAAAGAAAAAGAAAAATGAAAACTTAGAAACACACTTCCCCATTTCCTTTTCACATGCTTCAAATCCAATGACATTTTAGTAAGGGCAAATCAGCTTTGTGCACCTCTAGATTTCACAACCCCCTAAAGAAGGGAAATGCAAGATTAAGAAAAATGAAAACACACATTAACATTTGCTTTCCAAAAACAATTGTTACTAGACAACATCAGAATTATGTACATCACGCTGCAATCTTTAGTGAGGGCAAGTCAACTATGTGGCACCTCTAGATTTTACAACCCCATCAAGATGGGCAATGCATGATTTCTTAAAAAAAAACTTACGTGGTCAGTAGTCAGCTTACTATCAGATAGGCTACTAAGTGGTCATTTCTTGAAATATTTATTAGGCTTTTGATGGTAGAACGCTAACGACCACCAACTTCTGGGGAAAAAAAACCCACTCTCAGGGGCTGGTTTTGTGTGTGAAGGACAACTTCTAGAAAAAGTACAGCTAAGTTGACAACACAGAAGTTTATACCCTATTCTTCAACTGTAGTTGCAGAGTCAAGGCACAGACAGGCATTCTCAACACACTAGATATCATCTAGATGTCATCGCTAACATGGCTCATCGCAAAGCCAAATAAAGTAAGCACACTTCTTTGGGGAGAAGAAAAAAGACATCCTAATTCAGTATGAAAATTTCGTAGTCCTAGACATTACCTTGGATCCTAAACTGTTTAGCCTCATGAAAATGAACACGCATCTCATCATTCCGAATCTTCTCCATCTCCTTGTAATCCTTGCATGTATTAACCTGCAACAAATAATTTAGGACACCAGTTACAACATTGAAGTACAGTAATTAAAAGCTATAATCATAGAGAAAAGCACGTATGAATCCAAAACGAACAAAATGGCAAGACGAAACTAATTGTTCACTTAGGTTATAGGAATTATGGGATCTATTAAACTCTAACATATACTATAGAACACTAGGTACAGCATCGAAGTAGTGTAATTAAAAGCCATATTCATAGATAAAAGCACATACAAATCCAAAAAGAACAAGACAGCAAGAGGAAACTAATTGTTCACTCGAAATTAAGGAATTAAGATAAAAATTCTTAAAAAATATGAAAAATGTATTTCCATGAACCCCAATAAGAACCAGAACTATAAACTTGTGCATTTTAGACCATATAGTTGACTTTCGTGCATGCTTAACTCATTGCCTGCACATGCCGAAGCTGCGAGGTGCAAAACTCCATATTGAAATCCATCTCGGAGATTGAATCATATAGAGAGAGAGAGAGAGAGAAATAGATTACTTTGAGAATGTTTTCCACTAAATCCTCGGTTTGTCTCTCAATGATTTCCCGGTAAACAACGTTCTGATTAAAATTGCAGTGCATGGTCATCTCCCTTATTCTTAACAGTTGCCAAACTATAGATAGAAAAGGATATAGAAACGAAAATTACCATAAAATGAAAAATCAAAAGCTGGTGACAGCGAAAGAAAAAATCATTAGACAAGTACAGACCCTAGGGAAACCTTTCAAACAGATTGACATATCAATGTGGTAAAGATAGCAAATAGAATAAAGTTCATGATAAAAGTCATGCAAATGTGAGCCTCTAGCCTATAGAAAGACAAGTTGGCTTGCTCAGGTACAAGAATGAATAGAGAGCATTTAAACAAATGCTAGTAATTGTGGAAACGAGCTAGTTATTCAAATGACTTACAAGTTGGCGTAGATAAGCGAACCAACCACAATCTATCACCACCTGAAAAATTAATAAAGAAGTTAACTTAGCAACCAAAAAAGAGTTCAGATCTGATATCATCTTCATTGAGAAAAATACTCAACAGATATTACCAAATCGAAATAACAAGATGCACTTCCGTCTACGGCAGAGTTGTGATCGTCATAAAAACGCTCCTGTGGATCTCAAAAGATCGATTTCATTATCAGATAGGGAATATAATATAAATCTATTACCGGAAGCAAAGTTTTTAGCACAAGATTCCCACCACGTGATTGACTATCTGAGTGGTCAGGCCCTTCTTTTTATATTTCTCCTCTTTAGAAGCAGATTTTTTATCGAACAATTCTACGTTTGGTTGACCAGATATTTTATCGTTTGCGGTGATCCAATCAATTTGCTCGTGAAGTGTTTTCCAGTCAATATCCTCCCATGAGGCGCAATAGCTCTGGCGTTTCTCACCCGGCTTCTGTCAAGAGCATCGGAAACAAGAGCACATGATGATGTAAGACGAGGGAAAGAAAACACAGTGAAAACGACCGTACAAGTAGGTGGCATACAGGCTAATTGAACGGACCTCGATGAAAACCTCTCCAACATATGCACAGTCAAATTCATGGTCAACTGCTTGGTAAAGAGGGGAGCCATAACTAGGGAAGCTGCAAAATACATGCATCAGGTTATGACAATTAAAAGAGTAGGCACGTCAGGAAAAGAAAGAAATCAAAACAAGTTCAAGTTCTCTAACCGAGAACAAACTGGATCGTGGCTTATTTTCTTTTCTTGACGCTTAAGAAAGGCATCACAGGGATGGAAGCGAAATGTGATGCCGCTGTCCAGGTGCTTAATACAGCATTCAAACTCACTATACCAGAAAGGCAGCCACACCCTCGCTTCTTCGAGACTGTCATAGCATCAAAATTCCCAATTATTAACAACCTTAGCATGATACGATATAATCGCAATCCGGTGAAGATAATTAACAGTTGACAACAACAATAATAATAATTGACAGAAGGAGACTAGAGAGAGAACAGGCTGAAATTGGATGGACCGCAATCACGGCGAGAAAACTCCCAGCCTTCTTTCTCGTACTTGTCACAGATCCTCGTTTACATTGTAAACACTGGGTTAGGGTTAGGTTTTTATTTTCCCTCAAACCGAGAAGCTTCGGTCTTCAATGAATCAATGTCGATAGCTTTTATATGCTTGCAGCTTAAGTTAGACGGAAACCAAAAGGTTTAAAAATTGCATGCAAACGACCTTCTTTTTCAAATTTCTGTACGGGTCCTTTTTTTTTAATTTGTAGACAAAATGGATTTTTTTTAAAGAGAAAAGGAGAGTTGGGATCTATCATTAGTGACACTATTCTTATTGGATATAACCATGTAAGCACTTACTCATTGTCGTTGAATGTTTCTTTGCTCGACGATGACCGGGGGAGAATCACCATGACACCCGCTGAGAGCAGCAACGAAATAAACACACAGGGATATAATGGGAATGTAATACCCCGTATATTTTTTTGATAAGTATTTTTGGATAATTATATCTGGAGTAATTATTTTGAATAATTATTGGTGGATAATTATTTTTTTTCCTTTGGAATAATTATTTTGGATAATCTGAGAATTTATTTGAAATTTTATTTTTGGTGATTGAAGAGTTAATTTTATATTTTTGATGTTAATTAGGTGATTAATGAAGGTTAAAAATGATTTGGAAGTGTTTTATTAAGTGAAAAATTGGAAAAAAGAAAATCAGAGAAAA
Organism: Flueggea neowawraea; assembly: GCA_948243855.1. Taxonomy (NCBI): domain Eukaryota; kingdom Viridiplantae; phylum Streptophyta; class Magnoliopsida; order Malpighiales; family Phyllanthaceae; genus Flueggea; species Flueggea neowawraea. Next base: position 8,405 of record CAODLS012516228.1, read on the forward strand.
GAAGAATGAGTGACAAGTCGTTTAGTGTTTAAGGGTAAGCTACGCGTCGTTTGTCGTTGTCGTCCCCGGAGGAAGCCAGTCGTTCGCTTGTGTGCGTGCTAAAATAGAGGTGAAATGACAAGTCGTCTGGGAAAGCCGTCGAACGACCGCGCGTCTGCGAATAGGCCAGGCCATGCATCCGGCCGAGACACGGACGTGAGCTCGTGCCTATGTCTAACGTGCATCTTCCCATGTTTGTGAAGTGTGCCCGTGTTCTTGGTTCTGGGCAATTACACGGGAAGAGACACGGTTGTGTCCCTTCCCGTGTCTTTAGTGAAAACCACAGACCACCTTAAAACGTCGTCGTTTCGCCCAGTTTTGCTTACAAAAACCCACCCCGATCCTCCTTCTGTCTCTCATGCCATTCTTCACCATTTCTCACCCAAAACCAGTCCCAAATCACTCCCTCTTGCTCTCAATCCGTCCTCCTTGCAATCTAAAGGTATGTTTTCCAACTTTTCTTGGTTTAATTTCCATGTTTGTTGTTGCATGCCTTAGATACATATGTGGGCTGTTGAGCAACGGTTTTGGGAGCTAGGGTTGGGATTTTCTGTTGATTTTGTTGCAATGGAGAGCTTAGGGTGATGGATTATGATGAGTATGAGCCTATGATTGCATTAACTAGGTTGTTTTGTTGGAATTTGTGGAATTTTTGGAATGGGTGAATAAATTTGAATGTGGCTTTGTGTGATGGTTTTGATGGGTTTTCTTGATGGATTTGATGGGGCTTTTGATTGTATAATGCTTGTAAGTCATAACAATGCAAGAAATAAAGTGGTTGTTGATGGATTTTGATGTTGTCTTTAAAGAAAGGGAGAATGGATATTTTACATATTGTGCCATTTTGGTAATTTTATAAAATTATGTTTAGATTTGTAATTTTAGAAAATTATGGATAATTATGTAATTTTGATAAATTTGAGATTCTAGTAATAATTTGAGTTATTTGGAGAATTTAATTTTAAATTCTAAAAGTTTGGGGATTAATTATTAATTCTCGAGGTCCCGAGGACTAGATTGTAATTTTATAAAAGTCGGAGACTAAATCATAATTTTACATAGATTTTGATTTTTGGGCCACGAGTGCTAGATTTTCGATCAAAATAGGATTTATGACGCTGATGGCATCCGAGTCCGCATTTGCAGTTCATATACATTTTTCATTGCCACAGTCACTGTATTTGATATATCTGTAACATATTTTGTTTCAGCTCGGTTCAGTTTTCGAGGTGACCAACCATCGACCGGTGGTCAATGATTCAAAGTTTGAGAAGCTTGGCGTCCAGGTGAGTGGATGACAGCTTCAGACACATAGGTTGTGTCTCTTCAATATATATGTTTTTGTTATGCTATCATCTTAGCATGAAACCAGAATAATTAAAGGATTGAGAATCCTAAAAATCTGGTCTATATGAGGACTTGTTTGTTATGGAATGGTTTTTAGGAAACCATTTGGATTTTGGAAAAAAAGTAGTTGTACCCTGTTTTGAAAGATTTTACGCTTCGACGAAAGATAAATTATTTTTGAAATAATATAATTTGATTATATTATATTTTTGGTATATTTCGGAAATGAATACTGATTTTTTTTTGGTAAACGACTGACTATTTGCATGCTTGGTTTTGCAAATCATGCTATTATGAATTTGATAAATATTTTAGAAACCATACTTTTATGTAAGTATGTTTTGGAACTCGATATATAAGTCGTGTCTTATATATTCTTTAGTTTTGACATACCCGATCGCATGACTGTTTGCTATTGGTTTTAATATACTCGGTCTCAGGATCGTTTGTTATTTGATTTGGATATACTATGTATATGTTTTGGAGACGAAACACCTCTGCTACGAGACATATAGCATTTGGTATACAAATGAATGAGACAACCCAGCTACCAGGGGTGTCGGTAGCCATTTTGCCTGACAAGGCACATGATTTGATATTGATAAAGGCGAGCCTCATCACACTATGACTGGTCCACAATTTTCGTGATTGGTAGCAGAGTCCACATCACGTTTGTTTATGTCTAGTAATTTGTGGCATAGTCCACATCACGCTTGCTTTGGTCCCGAATCTGCGTTATATATTTTTTACTCTGGTATTTATGGAATACGTTTTGATTTTTCAAGGTGGTGGGACAAACCTCAATTAATGACAATAGTGTGGCAAACCTTATGAGTTGAGTCTAGGCAAATCCCACATCTGCAAATTGAGTATAGACAAATCCCACACCGATAAGATATAATTTTGAAAATAATACTATTAGTATTATGATGTTTACAAGACAAAGTTTTAATTATGAGGTTTGGATAACTACAAAGGTTTTGTGTTCTGTTTTTTTTGAAATAGTTGGTAACAGATTTAAGAAAAAAGGGTTTTCGGAAGTTTTGAATCATTTTAATATATTTATTTGAAACCTTTGTTAAGGTAAAAAGGTTTCTGAAAGAATCTCTCTTGGAGTTTAAAACATTTGAGTTTTAGTTATTTTGGAAAGATTCTTGAAAGATTTTGGTTTAGTTCTAGAAGGATTTCGTGCATATTGTTTGCTTTGATTGCGAACGATTTCGAAAGGGTTTTGAACTGCTACTATGTATGTAGCGTGTATATATATGTATATGTTGACTATATTTGCATGTGGTATTTTCGAACTGTTTTCAAAACAGTCTTTGTGAGGCACGTATGAGGCAATCTGGAGTGTTGTCCCTCACTCACTGGGTTTAATCCTCTTTTCTTTGTTTGTTTTGTCCTCTGTTATTATCATCTTGCAGGTGACTGTTGGGGATTATGATCATTGACATTTGATGCTCAGTGAGGTATCATGACGTTGCGGTCAGCGCCCTTTTGATCGGGCCCCGTTGGTATGATTAGTAGAGGCTCCACACCGGGTTCCTTGTGGGATTGGTTTCAGTTTTGCTATTGTATTTGGTATTTCAAATGTTTAATTTGAAATTATTTCCAC
>CAODLS012516861.1:0-11259 GCA_948243855.1 Flueggea neowawraea
CAACAAAAAAGAGATGGGAGGAAAAGGAAGGAGGAGGAGAGAGCAGAACTACAGGGCGGCGCACGGTGGCGGCACTCGCCTCCCTCCGCCACCTGACCCCTCTCAGCTCGACGTTCTTCCTTCCAAGCTTCGCACCCTCCTCTCCTTTACTTCTTCCACCAATAACAATGGTTCTCTATCTCTCTCCCTCTCTCTCTGTGTTCTTCTCTCCCTTTTCGTCACTCACACTCGTCGTTTTGTACTTTTCAGGGCCCACGGATCTCCCAAAACCTACCGAACAAAAGAGGAAGAGAGAGAGCGATATTCAAAAAGTAACCGTCAATTCTTACGCTGTTTCCATTAACTGACTGTATTATGACTGGAATTATGTTGTATGTTTGATTGGTCCGTTGTTTCGTTGCAGAAAGGACTTCCTGCAGAATATTTAAATGAAGATGGTGATATGGTGGAGGAGAAAAAGAAATGGAAGGAAAGGAAGAGCAAGCAAGTAGATGATCTTCGCTTCGAAACTTTGGTGGAGAAACCTGTTGATAGAAAGCGCGACCGTAAGAAAAGGTGACCATTCTTGTCGTTACAAATGTACTTGTTTACATACAATATTCAGTTCATTTTACTTTCTAGTTCATGCTACAATGGTTGAAGGGTATTGCGTCCTTTTTATTGCTCTCTGATGTTGTTTTCTCGATCATAGAGTCGTAATTGTTTTGGTTTAAATGTGTCCAGGTTCTGCTTTTTATTGGATTGCTTTAAGTATCAGTTTGAATGTTCTTAGCTTAGAGTTTTTATGAACAACTGATTTTGATTTCTCTTTTGTCAAACTATAACTTCGTAATTGGTGAGATTGAGATTAATTACAATGGTTGGAAAATAACTTGGTGGCCTGGTGTCGGAAACATACGATTCTTGATGCCACATGTGTTAATTTATTGGCGCTTTGCAGCTTGTTGGGAACGCACTAGATCCAGAGTTGTCATTGTTTTTGTTGTTATCAAGTTTTTCTATGCATAAAAGCAACCGTCCTTGCAAGATATTGTTCAACTAAGTTTCAGCGATTCTATTTGACGAGTATTTCTTATAAAGCCTGTGGGTAATTATTTCTGCAGGAACGATCCTTAACCTGGAATTTTGTTTATACTTCAGTTGTTGAAAACATTTTGAAGCATTTTAGGTTATTTTAGTGAGGTTTGGGTAGCATATCTTTTTTATATTTTTTTATTAGAAATTAAAATCACATGCGCAAGCATTGCCAAAGATTTGCTGCGGAATGTCACTCAAATTTGAGGGGTCTATTGCAGAGTATGTTTGCAGTTTGATTTGAATTTATGATGATATATCACAGCATTGGTTTTTGTTAATTTTTGTATGTTCATGCATGATTTTGAATGTCATGATGGCTTATGGTAAATTTAGTGCTAAATGGGGCATGGTGACAAGAAAATATTTATGTGGTGACCTAGATTCCTATAGGACTGAAGATTACACAAGCAGATTTGTTCATTCATTTGGCAAGAATAGAGTCTACTAATTGCTTTGATCCTTTAAAAAATTGAATATGACAATTTCTATAGGTATTTGGAAGAAAAGAAGAAGAAAAAACAAAAGAAATCCGAAACAGAAGAGAAATTGGATTTCCCTGGACGTGAGCGGATAAAATTTGGAGATGTAGTCCAAGCTCCACCAAAGCTGCTTGCGGTGCCTAAGGTACATATATGATATATTAGTACTTGATATTTACATTACAGATCAATCAATATCCTGCAGTTCCAATATGATATTGTTTCTCTTTTCTGCAGAAACTGACCAATGTCCAGGATGCTTCTCGTGAGCGTTTTCGCTTGCAGGTCATTGACGCCTATAGAAACCGTAAAGGCTGGACCTCCAGACCAGGACTTCAACTTCCTGCTTCTGTTACTTCAACACCGTTGTTATAATTGATCAGAGCTTACATCAATGTTTTATTTTGTGTTTCTAAAGTGTTACCGTATTGAAAAGCATCATTATTTACAGCTCCACGCCACAATTTTGCTGTTAAATGGGAAGTGAACAGGAAAGACCTTTTCTTTTTTAGTTTGTCCATTGTATAGCAGATTGCAATTTTATCGCTAAAAGTAGGAAACGCTATCTTCCTCTTTAATCAATGGTCTAGCAATATTTGATGTTCTCTTTAATCAATGGCTTAATTTGTTGATTTTCTGTTTTGACGGTTTGCACTTCTGTGGCTTGACTGACGGTGGTGGTTAAGAGGTTGACGAGTGGGTCTGAACTTTTGGTTTGGTTTTAATAATGTTTTGCCTCTGTTATAATCCACGTGGACATACACGTCAACAAAAATTCCAACTCAGATAGCCATGAAAGCATTTAACAGGAAATGAACGAATCAGAGACGGTATACTATATTTAACACTAAAGGCCAAGTTTGGAAATCTCGAAGCTATTTTTTAAAGAACAAGCTAAATTTGATATACACCACAAGATTGAGGTTATTTTTAAAGAACAAAGGAGGGTGAATGAGATGTTCGTTTTTGGTAAATTGGTAATGGTAGTTTCATAAACTGATTTGAATTTAGGTAAGAAAATTTGCATCAACTTAAGCGACGAATAGTTTCATTCATTTCTAAGTGAATCCAATTGTACAATAGATACAATATTTTTACCACTTGATCTACAAAAGGCACGGACATGGAGCCCTCCATAAACGTGAAGATTGATCATTGTCCTGTAATTGACGGGTTTGTTCTCATCGCTTAGCTTGAAGGTGAAACAGCTCAACAGCACTGCTGAGAATATCTTCATCTGTCTATACGCAAATTCCTTCCCAAGACAAATCCGAGGCCCTGCCTGTTCAAATCACCAAAAATTTCATTTCAGCCGCTTCGTCAAGACATAAATAAAGCAACGCTTGCGTTGTAGATGACCTTCTCTTTTCTGATAAGTCACTTTATATGCACCCACCGGGAATCAAATTCTTGATGCTTAATGGTGGAGATGACACGAGTACCAATGAGCTACAACTCAGTGGTGTAGATTAGCATATTTACTTGATAGAATGAACTTTCTTAGAAATTAGTGAGTATTTGTTTCAATGTTAAGAGAAGCTAACTCATCGAATTAGCAAACCTGGAAGGCTGTAAACTTGAAAGGACTTTCGGGCTGAAACATCCCATCCTCATTGAGCCATCTCTCTGGTCTATATTGTTCAGCATCATCACCCCATATAAACTTCATCCTCCCCATTGCATAAGGCTGGTAAGATACCATATCTCCTTCCCTCACATTAAACCCGTCTGGCCGAGTATCATCGGAAAGGCAAATCTTTGCATCCTGTCAAGCAAAGAATTTTCCGACACAACAGTCAAAAACTCGAAAATCAGTTGAGCATTTTCCGATACAGCACAAACACAGGGAATTTATTTGGACTTATTGGATGCTTTTACAATCCGGAACTTGGTTCAAGAATTCCGGTATTCATTGATAAGGTCAAACTAAAATGCAGATTCATTACGTAGAAATAGATTGTAGATTAGTAGATTGCATAGTAAAAAGATAGAAAGAACAAAGTACTTTTTAGAGCTGAGTAGTAATATACTGCAAGAATATGAAAGAACAGACATCAATGATCCAAAAGGCACTAAAAACCACATGCACACACACAAGTCATCAATGTATAAAGTTAAAAGTTCAGCCTACCTCTGGCACAGCTGGATAAAGTCTCAGCGTTTCAGTAATTGCTGCATGGAGATAATTCATTTTTTCCAAGGATTCTTCGCTAACAGTGGCTGCAAATTCTGCGATGTCTGGAATATCTTTTTTCTTAACTGCTGCTCTTATTTCTTCTGCAAACTTTTTCTGCACATCAGGATGCTTGCAAAGCACATAGATGAACCAAGAGAGAGTGGCTGCAGTTGTGTCTTTGCCAGCAATGACAAAATTAAGAATTATGTCTCGTAGATATCTCCGATTAATATGATCCACTTGTAGAAACCTTGACAAGATGTCATCTTTCTTCATCTCAACCTATCAAAAGAAAACGAGGTAAATACATGCCCCAGGAGCTGATTTTGAACAACATTTTCAGTGATAAATGCTCACCATAGATTCATCTTTCAGGTGGCACATTTGCTCAATCTTGTTGTCGATTAGCTTATACACAAATTCGTCGATTACTTTAATGTTCTTCTTTAATGCAGCTTCGGAGCCGATATTTAGAGACCTCTTTATCTTCCAAAACACATCAACATACCGCCAAAGGGTACTGGCACTTGCATCATCAAAAGCATTGCTAAATTTTGTACCATCTTCATATGACCCACACATGCTATCTAGTTCAACTCCAAATGCAACTTTGAATATGGAATCTAAGGATGATTTCATAAACATGTCCTGCATGAATCATGGAATTTAAGAACTCAAGCAAATCACAAACATTAATCAGTTTCCTGTAAATAACAAGGTTTCAGATGCTTGCCTGAATATCCATTGATTGGCCGGATTTTGCAGCGTCAGAGACAATATTAGCTAGTTTGGCTGCATTTTTCCTGAAAACAACACTGCTAAAATCCCTCAGCACCTTAGTTGAGAACTCAAAGCTTGAAATCTTTCTTTGTTGCCTCCACTTATCTCCATCAACAGTGAAGATACCATCACCTAGTAGATCACTCAAGTTACTATAATTATGCTCTCCCTGAACAAATAAACAAGAACATAAGAATTGTTCATTGTATTTGAGAAAAACAAACTCACCCTCATCGTCAATTCTTTGATTAGCTCCTTTCACATCAAACAGTGCTATAACCATTAATTCTAATTCAGCTATTCTTGTGCCATTTTAAACATGAAAATTTTTATGTGCTATAATTTTTTTTTATTAAATTCATTGGCTAAATCTGCCAAACTGATGAATAACTAAAAAGTATGAATTTCAAGTATGACTTATAAATTTTTATCAAGTATTAATTTTTTTTATTCATTCAGTCTTATAAATTAGATCCACTAAAATATCACTTTAAATTCCCTTTTTATCAAGTACTATCAATCTTTAATCATTATACTACAATTTTTCTGATATGCATTATACTACAATTATTAATAGATGAATCCCCTAATATTTGATTATTAATTAAATAATTAATTAATCCATAAATAAAGTTAATTAGTCTTCTATTATTCACTAACTAATTAATAAGTAGAGTGATTAATTAAAATAAATAAATACTATATAATCAGAAAAAAGTGAAAAGTTCAATCAGAAAAAGTAAAATACTTTTTCTTTGCCAAAAATAAATTGAAATTTGCCAAAAAAAAAAAGATAAATTAGCATCGATTGCTAATCAAATATTTGCTAAAATGGTCTTCTGGGGTTCAAGCTGGTCTGTGGGAAGCAGAGTTCACTTTCAATCAATTCCAGTGTGGTCCAACTACCGATAATTTGTAGTTCGATAACACTTGAGAGTAATTATTAATTATCAAAATTCCCAATATAAGCGACGATAATCAAATTCATATGAATGAAGTGAAGAAATTAATTACTTACCTTGCCATAGTTTCCGAAATTCGTTTTGAGAATATGCTCAACGTTGACCGGGTCGGCAGTGTAAACCTCGTTTCTGAAGAGACCAATCAGCCTGTAAGTCTTGTATTTCCCAGCAAGTTCGGTCATGTAATGATGCAATCTTTTGAAGTCGAGAAGTTGGTTAAAGATTGTTTCAGCAACTGGATGGCATTTTTTCTTTCCCTGCTCTTAGCGAAGTTTTGTAGTGAGGATTTGGAGTGAAATTACAGATAGGAGAAGTAAAGCTGTTAAGGCAATTGGGTTTGTGAGATCTATGGAGGCCATTTTGGATTAAAGCTTCTCAGAGAGAAGATGAAATGAATGTGTTGGTAGCTTTCAAGAATTTTTCATTAGAGATGAGAGAAGGAGACTTTCATCTATATACCCCTCCCGCCTCTCTTTATATATCTCGAGTAAGGTCATTCCCACGAACTACTTTCATTCGTTTCTCAAAATATAACATTTTATTTTATAATTTATCTTAAATTTTTAATTTAATATTATTTTTACTATAATTTAATTCACTTTTTTAATATTTAACTAATAAAATAACTAATAATTTTAATAAATTTATAATTTTTTAAAATTTAAATAAATTATTATTCATTATTTAATATTATTTATCTACTTTATCAATAAAATATTTACTTTCTAATATTTTTTCCTTCTAATACACAAATTTCAAAAAAAATAACATATAAATAAAAATTAAATAATATATTTTGACTCTCTCTATATATATAAATTCTATTACTATTTGAGTAAATATTTTTAACTTACTCTCCTCACCATTTATTACTTTTAAATTTAATGATAAATATTAAATTTAAAAAAATAAATTACATTAACAATTAAAAAAAAGAATAATAAATATTTGGTGTAAATTAAAAATACTTACAGCTAATGTAAATAAATCATTCCTCATATATATATATTGACTCCACATTGAAATTATCTTAATAAAAAATACCTTTTATTTTTAAATGAATTTATTATTGTTTAGATAAGTATTATTTATTTAAAACTCTATTAAATATGATAATAACAATTAGTTTAGTTTATCATTTATATATTTATGTATAAAACTCTATATATTGACTCCACAATGTGCCAATTGTCTCCACCATATTGTTTATAAAATTATCTAATTAAATTAAATTCAGTTTTAAAGAAATTAGATAAAAATTACAAATTTCTTTAAAAACAAAGAGATAAGTGTTTATCAAATTAATTTCATTTGAAATTGAAATTATCTTAATCCAAAAAGACCTTTTATACCACTTAAAACTATATTAAATGTGATGATAACAATTAGTTTAGTTTATCATCTATATATATATATATGTGTACATATATATATATATAACTCTATACATACATTGACTCCACATTGTGCTACATGTCTCCACAACATTGTTTATACAATTATCTAATTAAATTCAATTCAATTTTAAAGAAATTAAATAAAGATTACAAATTCTTTTAAAAAACGAAAAGATAAGTGTTTATCAAATTAATTTCATTTGAAATTGAAATTATCTTAATCCAAAAAGATCTTTTATTTTTAAATGGATTTTTATTGTTTAGATAAGTATTATCTATTTAAAACTCTATTAAATATGATGATAGCAATTAGTTTAGTTTATCATCTATATATATATATATATATATATATAACTCAATACATTGACTCCACATTGAGCCACATGTCTCCATCACATTATTTATAAAATTATCTAATTAAATTAAATTCAACTCTAAAGAAATTAGATAAAGATTATGAATTTTTTCCAAAAAAAATGAAAAGACAAGTGTTTATCAAATTAATTTCATTTGAAATTGAAATTATTTTAATCCATAAAGACCTTTTATTTTTAAATAGATTTATTATTATTTAAATACGTACTATTAAATATGATAATAACAGTTCGTTTAGTTTATCATGTATATGTGTGTGTGTATATATATATATATATATATGATTACAGGGATGTATGGATTTGGCTTGGGTTTGGTTGTTGATGTATGTATGTTGAGTTTGGAGCTTTGGGTGATGGTTTTGAACTTGAACCATGGTTTTGGATGATATGGGTTAGGGTTTAGAAGAATGAAATTGGGATTTTTTTTGTTGATTTATTGTTTTCTTGGTGGAATTGATCAATGATTCATGTATTTGAGCATGTTTGGAGCTGATTTTGGTGGTTGGAATGATTGGTGTCGACTTGTATGAAATTGTGGTAGTTTTTAAAAGATTTATGTTGTGAGGACTAAATTGCAATATTTTGAATATTTGAGGTCTAGAATATGAGTAGGAATTATTTAGAGGACTGATTTGTAAATTTTAAAAATTTTGGGAACTAATTTGTAATTTGTCATGCTAAATTGTAATTTGTTAAAAGTTGAGGGACTTGACTGACATTTTGCAGAGTGTTCGATTATTGAATAGAAAAGTTAGATCTCTGATCGCAATATAATTTTCGACATCGTCGGGGGTTCGGGGTTCACATTGCATTCCATGCATACTTTGTAATGCCACAATACCATAGCATGTTTGACTCTGTTATAAATTTGTATGCTTTCAGTCCGTCTGATATCCGATGTGACTGACCATCCATCGATGGTGCGTGACCAGATTATTTGTTCGGCATCTAGGTGAGTGGGATGTCATCTCTAGACATATAGACTGTCTTTCTAAATTTATATGTTTTTATTGTGCTTTGACTTTGCTATGTAATCCGGACTAATTAAAGAATTGAAATTTCATAAAACCTAATTTATGTGAAATATCTGTAAGGAGAAATATGTTTGTTTGTTCTGCATGTTTGTTTGTTTAAAATAATTTGATAAGAAAATCTATAATTTTGTATATGGTAAATTATGATTAATAACCTATACTCTAAATATTATGTTATATATATTATAATATATTCTGTAATAACTTTTTGAAACTTTTCATCTCCTTTATATGCATGTCTGCTACTAGTTTGTCCGCTTTAAATAATTTGATCTGAAATTTTTCCATCTGAGTATGACATATTATGGTCAGTAATACCTCTATTACTATTTGTCTATTTATAAAAGTCTATTTCCGTAATTATTTATTTTTAATTATATTGACTCAGGACACCTAGTTACGAGGTATCGTAACCTTTAGTATACTAATGCTCTCTCAAAGTCTAGTTACCAGGGTGAAATGGTATATGTGTGTACCGCGCAAACACACGTAGTTTATCGTCTAGTGGCAGCAGTCCACATTTTTGATCTAGTCTGACTTAATTTTTGTTTGCTCCTGGTCCTGTGTTTGATACTTGTTGCAATAATTATTTGGTATGCTTTCGAATAAACAATTGATTATGTTTGATCTTTGCATTATTGAGACTGTATTATAGATCATACCCCTATAATATATTTTTGTCGTGATCTAGCCAGAACCTGTGGACTGCAATGCTTGTGGATATAATCTTACGTTCAATGTTTGTTTGGTTCAACTTTGAGACCCTTAGCGCTTCGAGTACTGTTGGGGCCCCAAAAACTGCCAGTTGTTTGGCCCTTTTGAGCCGAGTACTGTTTTGGCTCTTAAAGTTGCTAGTCTGTCTATGGTCTTGTCTAACACAATTTCAGTGTATTTTGGGCGTATGATCAATGATAGTAGAATATATTATGAACTCTGTATATGTAGTATTTACTTATTTGTATGTCTTTTGTAATATGATATCTATATGGTTTTCTGTTATAATATCTGTCTGATAATTATTGTGCTTGACTGTATGTTTTTGCTTTGTTTGCAAACTATTTTGGAAAGTGTTTGCGAACTAATATTATTATGTATCTGTGTGTATATTAGTATTACGCAAGTATATACGTGCATGTGGCATTTTTTCAAAAATGTTTTCAAAACGGTTTATGTGATGTCCTGCCGACGCTCTAGAGTGTTGTTCCTCGCTGAGTTTTACTTACCCCCTCCTTAAAATTTTAGGTTATCTTAGCTTTCATACTCAATGAGGATATCCATTCAGCAGTGAGTGCACTTTTGTTTGGACCTAGTTTGTATGTATGTTAGATGCTCCACACTAGGATACTTGTGGGTAGTTAGTTCAGATTATTATTTTGTTACGGATTTTATTTACAAATGTTTAACTTATATTTTGGTATAGTAAATATATTTTATTACACCTAGTATTTTTAAATGTATAAAAATGTTTTGTTACTCTATATTCTCTAAATGGGTAGAAGTTTTGTACTCCAAGACTTGTGCGGGATGGGCCGGGCACATGGTTCGGTTTACCTTGTATACCGATCATGGATTTAACTTCATTTTCATGCATTGATTAATGGGTTTTGATTTTGGCCGAATTTCGTTGGGTTTTTAATTTTTGCATGATTTTGAGTTAATGGTTTCTAGAGGATGCTAGAATAAGCTGAGTAGGACTTAGATTAACAAGAATCAAGGTTTGAATCAAGAGATTTGATGAGTTTTTGAAGTGGGTTAGGGTTTGGACTATTTTGGCTAATTTTGGCAAATTTGTTGTTTGTTTGGTCAAATTGTTGATAGATTAATATTCCTAAGGTTGATATTGACCAATGTGTGTGATTGGTTTCGATTTTTATCAGTTGAATCGAGAGTTAGATATTTTTTAGAATAAACTTTAGTCCATCATCTAGTTTTGTAAATTTCTGAAAAGTTGGCCTGGATTTGTAATTTTTGGAAATTGACGTCGAGATTTGAAATTTTAGAAACTTGACCTTTAGATTTATAATTTTGAGGAATTAAGTAGGGATTTGTAATTTCTGAGAGTTTGGGAGCTCATTTGAGGATTCTCACTACTTAGAGGACCTAGTTGTAATTTTTAAAAACTTTGAAAACTAGTTTGTAATTTTACGTCGACCCGGGTGTTGGACCAATGGTGGTCAACATTGAGATTTCTCTAAGTTTTGATGATGAACAAACTGCAAAATTTGATCTGAGGAATATTCACGTACGTATGTCCAAAGTCACGTACGTTTGTGTGTCACGTACGTCGATATAGTCTCAAGTACGTGAGTTCAACCGTGAACTGAAACAGAAGCTACTGAAAGTTGGGAGAAGTGATCACACGTACGTTAGATAATGTTCACGTACGTCAGAGAATGTTACGTACGTGAGAGGTATCCAAAGTACGTGAAATATTGTCAGAATTAAAGCGGGAAAATTGAAGTCTTGAATCAATTGAAGGCATGAAGCCACACGTACGTGTGACATACAAAGTCACGTAGGTCAGACATACAAAACAAGACGAAGATTTCAGTTCAGAGGATGTTTGTTTGAATTTCACGTGGATCGAGACAAACAGGTGAAGCAACGGTCAAGTGTTGATCGTTCACGTACGCAAGCATAATAACTCACGTACGTCACATTGAACTAAAGTACATGAGATTGAATTTCAAATATGTGAGATGCTTCGGACTGAAAACAGAAGCTACTGGATGGTTCAGACATAGAAGTCACGTATGTCATATATTATTCACGTACGTAAACTGGGGATAAGCTATGATCAACGTACGTGTATGTACTTATCACGTATGTGTGATGAACATCAAGTCAGGTAACGTACATAAGATTTATGTCATTGTTTTAGCAAAACATCTGGGCATTGAATTCTTACAACTACCAAGCATCAAAGCATTGAATTTCTCATTCATTGATACAAGTGTATTTGTTCTTCAATTTCATT
>CAODLS012516888.1:0-11700 GCA_948243855.1 Flueggea neowawraea
GTTTAGAAAATGTCGACCAATCTGTCATGTTCATGGCCATGTCATTGTCTACCCTAAAATCCTTCTTTATTGATTTTTCTTATGTTGATGATTTAGCCTAGATAATGGTAGATAAGTTGCACTTCGATTAAAGGTTGAAGAATTTAATATACGACAAAAAAACTCCTCAAATTGTTGAGTGGAAACACTTTTTCAAGATTTAATATGAGATTTTAAAATAATTATGTGTTCTTATCATATATTTTAACTTTTATGTTTTTTTTTTAATTTTTAAGAATGTTTTTATTATAATCTTAGATATTTATAAAGCTCTGGGAATATGAGTGAATTTACAACATTGACTTGCACTTTATTGAAGCTCGCTTTTCAGAATTTAATATGATATTTTTTAAAATTATATGATTGTTACCTTAATGCGATTTTAATTACTTTATTTTAATTTTAAACATTGTTAAAACTATAAATTAGTGAAAAATAAAAATATATCAATGAATTACGGGCAACGTCCGGGTCTTACACTAGTATATATATAAAGCACATATACGAAATTGTATAGTTGATGACATCCTCATTGCGAGTAATTCAGATTTAATTATGGAAAATTTTATACATTTCAAAAAAAAAACTATGGAAAGTTTTAAAGATTTTCTTGCAGATAAGTTCAAACGCGAGGATTTGGGGGAACCAAGGTATTTCCTGGGTTTAGAACTGAGAAGATGAGAATTTAATTGGGATAGCACTTCCCCAAAGGAAGTACGTTCTTGATATGCCTGACGTATATGGATTCCTTGGGGCTAAACCAGCTAGCACACCTTGGTATGTGAATAAAAAACTGAAGCAAACAAATGAAAATACAGTTACAGATCCTACAGAGTATAGAAAATTAGTGGAAAAACTACTTTATCTCACCTTTTCAAGACCAGACATAAGCTATGCAATGCAGCTCATGTTGTCTCTCAATTCATGAAAAAACCTGCATTACTTCATCTTCGGGCTGCTCACAGAGTTTTGCGCTATCTGAAAACCAATCCAGGACAGGGTTGTTCTTCTCAGCTTAATCTCCTTTGAAATTGCAAGCTTTTCCAGACAGTGCCTGAGCAAGCTGTCTAGATACAGAAAATATGTGAGTGGCTTTTATATCTTCCTTGGAGAATCCATGAATTGAATGCCACTACTTCTATGATGCTGTATTTTCAAGACCAAGGGTCGTCCATAATGAAGGGTCTGTCGTTCGCTTTTGCTAAAATTTAAAGGCCTTCTTTTTCGCGTGATTGATCATTCTTTTGGAGGAAAATGGACGACGGGCCTTGCTTTCGGAATGCATGAACGTTAAGTCGTTGATATAGTAGCGTATGCAAAGAAATTTTGTGAAGACTAGGTCATGTTCATTTATTGTAACTGAACGGACGACAGGTCGTGCTTTAACATGTCTAAATTATCAATTGTGAAATCATTTTTTTTTTGTCGGCGTCAACCCAACACGGGGAGGCATGAACGCACACACCCATTATTTTTGCAAGCTGTCTATTTTGAACTCGGGTGGTCAAGCCACAACCATGGTACCCACCGGTGGGCTACAAGGCCGCCGGCCAAATCATTGATCGACGAGTTTTATCAGCGATTGATCCTCTTGGGTAAAAAAAGGACATGTCACGCTTTCAAAAAAATTCTTGATTAAATAAGCAATTGGACATTTGAAATTCAATATAAATCAATTGAAAAATTCTAAGCTCTTTATAATTATTTAATTTGGTTGAAATAAGAATTTTTGGTGTAACAAATTTGTTTTTTTTTAAATTATAATTTGAGACAAAAGAAGAAAAACGAGAGGCACGTGGTACCCTTCCCTATTATTTCGTATTTCCTCTGAGCTGTGATTAATATACTCAGATATGTTTTATTTTGTCCAAATTAGGCAATGGTGACATATGTGTTGCTCTTACCATATTAAGAGCATCATGATTAAGGCATTGTTTAGAAAAGAATTTAATTTATGTCCATTTATATTTATACCTTGATATGTTTTTCATAAATTAGATGCCATAGATGGATAAAATTGTTAGAAACTCATAACTGATCTTGGATGCTTTTTTCTTTCAATTTTTATTCCAACTTATAAACATAAAATACCTAAGTTCGATCTGATAGATTTTTTTCCTTTGGTTTTCATTTGATTTCTTTATGTTGTACAATATACCGTACAAACGATCAGACCATGCATTTAGCTATTTAATTTGGGTTATTTATGCAATTATCGATCAGATCATGCCATACATCGTTTAGAAACTGATCAAAGCCTTTATAAATTACAATCAATTATTCTTTTCTCTAAAAAAAAAACTTTCCTTTTAGTCAGTAACGTACGAACCTAGAACAAAATCCAAGTAGGAAATCGATGGCGAATAAAATGTTATTTTATAGTTGGTAGAGACTATATGTTATATATATGATGTGTCAATTTCTCATATAATACTATAAATATATACCCTAATAGACCATGAATTAACCATAAAGAAACCATAAATAAACCATATATATGTATTATATTTTAAGAAAGCTCGGAATCGAGCGAGGTCACAGGATCGTGCTGAACCCCCTATGCCCGCCCCTGCTTTTAGTATTTGCACACCTGTTTGGAAAATAAATAATAAAATTGTTTGTATGTCAAGTCATTGAGTGAAAAGCCTTATTTACATGACAATATTTTGAAGAAATTTAGATAGTGTTTGAATCAAAAGTTTTTTTTTTTAACCGAAGAATAAAAAGGTTTATGCTTAAAGATTTTCTCCAATTTTGTAAGTACCATCAGAGTGCCGAAACTTTCTTCCTCAATACTAAGAGAATTTGGACATAAATTCTTTATGAAATTTTATAATTTTCCTCTCATTTTGTGTAGTGACCTATTTGGCATGTTATTATAGAATTGTCCTAGGGCCTGGGCGCCAAAATTTACAAGAATATAATTGGTGTATGCATAGTTGCCATATATGTATTACTAATTACCAAATATATATCTTTCAATTATAAATCCTAATATATTATAAAAAATATATATATATATAGAAAAAGCATCCAAATATCTTACAAAACAGAAAAATACCTAATAAGGTTTCCATATTGAGATAATGGTTGGTCAATGATGTGGGACCACAAGACTTCGATAAATTATTTTGATATTTTTGTAATTTCAAAATAAGCTCTATATTATTAGGATGATTCTTTTAGTTATTTATTTTGTTTTTAATTATTTTTGTTATTGTGTTATATTTGTTTTCTTTGGTTGACAGAGCATATCTTTCTCTTCTTCTTTTTTTGAAAGTTTTGTGTTTTATTGTGATTTAGTTTAGTTGTCATTACAATGCTGTGTTTAAGTAATTTTGTAGAGAGAACAATGTAAGATATTTATTCTATTAGAACAGTTGCAATTTGCTTTAATTTAATGAATTGATTTATTATAAGAGTTCTGCCCTGGTGGTTAGAGGCAGCCTTTATCATGGCCTGGTCATGGGTTCGAAGCTCATGAGAGATAGGGGAACAGGATAGAAGAGATTTGCCTTTAGAGAGGCTCCCTTGGATCAAAAAAAAAGGAGCTATGTATTATATTTGTAATTAATGAATTTTATTTTTAAAAACTAACGATAATATTTATTTTTATAACCTCACTTTAATATAGTTAATTACTTATGTAATATATCTTCTATACAATTCTACTAGCTAGTAGGATATAGGTTGATATAAATGGAAGAGGGTGTTGGTAAAAAAAAATTACAGTATTTAACATTTTATTTTCTGTCGATTAAAAATATAAATATTTTATGCTTCAAATATAATTACCCTTAAAAGCGAATTGGCTAGAGTACAAAAAGACCTACATATTTGAAAATTTGAGTAATTTTTAAAAAAAATCTTTTTTGAGAATTAAAATATTAATAAATAAACATATTTATTGCTGAATCAATAATTTGTTGATATTTTTAACGAGTTTTTATAATTTATACACCAAATTTAATCATTCTTAGGAAGGTTCACATTTTAAAACCTGAATGTGAGTCATTGCCTAGCTTATATGCCAAACAAGACTTGTCATCTTCGAATATTTGGGATATAAATAGAGCCCTTCCATTCTCATTTCCATCAGACCAATACCAGTAGAGAAAACCCCTAAGCTAGATAGCTTATAGATCTTTGTTGGTAGCTGTAAGTGTAGTTTCTTTTCCTCCTCATTGCTATACAACTCCTAGCTTTGTTTGTGTAATAGTCATGCTAGTCTAAGTCATATGCATTAGCTTGTTTCTCATTGAAAACTATTAAGGTTTCATGGATCTGAAGATCTTTTATTCATGTTGATCATGATCAGTTTTATTTTAATGATCATAACCTTCCTCTGTCAACATAAATGTCACTATGCTTTTAGACTTTCCTATAGATATGCACCATGTTCATCTTTTCATCTTTCCCTCCACATTGCCTCCATTCTTAAAATATGGAGCTCATGTCAATTTCATTTTAGTGTTTTAATATATTTTATGGTTCATTATATATGTAAATGGGGGTTTATCCATAATTTTTATATGGATGATTTTCGACAAAATAATGTGTTTGGACCCGGCCATTTCAAAATTTGATGAAAATTTTGCATCTATTGATGGATCTAGATGAGATTAGCATTTGATGAGATTACATGCAGTGATGGATCGTAGTTTTTTTAAAAAAGAAAAAAATCTGAAGATCAAAAATACGTTAGAATGGTCTTCATTCTCTACTGTGAATCAATGATGAATTTAGTTATATTTGTCACAACAAAAATGTGTCCACTTAGTAGCTTCTGTGTCAGTCTTACAGCTCAGTTTTGTCTTATCCATCAAGTGCTTCCCTGCATGCCCATCTCTCTTTTATCTCTTCCTTAGTCCACTGTTTTAGATTGTGTATGTGTGTTTGATCAATCTGATGTTTAAATGTTTTCGGACAGATTCAAGTTTTGATCTTTTGTTTCAGGAAGACTGAAAACATCACTGATCATGGCTTCTCACTGGTTTCATCATCAAGCTGCTGCGGGATCTTCCAACAACTATCCTGGAAGCTATGGAGACAAGAAACCTGAAGTGGACTTAACCCTGAAGCTAGGTCTTCCTGATGATACTGACAACAACAATACCAAAATGTTCAATCCAGTTCCCATGGCTCCTGTCCCTGATAATTACTTCCCTAATATCAACTTCAACAATAGCCCTTATCAGGTATTTGGGAGTGCACATTTCATGAATACTTCTCTGGCTTTTTGTTTTTTCCATTGTAGAAGTGGGAGTTAATTATTGTTTTTGCCTATGGAAAAATCTGAGATAATATAATTGAACATTAACTAAATTGAGAAAAAAATAAGATCATGTATGTGTTTTTGATTTCAGGTTCAGGGAGGAAGTCGGTACGGCACTGCCGGAGGGCATGGAGGTTTATATCAATACGGAATGGCCGGAGCTGGTGGGTCTGCTAATACCGGCTTTGTGAACAACTTTCCAATGAACACTGAAGGAAGGATTAATTATGGAAGTCTGAACCAGCTCTATGGTAATGCTCAAAGCTCGAACCGTAAGAATAATAACAATAAAGTGGTCAGCAAATTAAGCTACTCATTTGTTCACTAGAGCGAGTGATTACAAGTCTAGGTTGCACTCAATTTCTTGTATTTCCTCTACTGCTAATTTATGAATTTTAAAGTTTATTTAGACAAAAAAAATAAAAATAAAAACCAAATTGCATGACCAGCAGACATGGGGAACTACCAATATCCTCAAAATCTGATCAACCCAATGAGTAATGGTGGAGTTGAGAACCAGTTCAACATGATCAACAATGATGGTGGCTCCATGATGGGACTTCAAGCTGCTAGTTTTAATAACCCTAGTGGTTACAACCCTGGTACTGTTGCATTTCCTCCACCAATTGCCAATGAGTATACACTCATTGACACTCCTTCAAGGAGGACTTGCAACATTGAAATTCATGATCCTTTTCTTGATGGCTCCTCCGCTGCGGCCGCCGACAGGAGAGGTGCCCGCCGCCAACGCACCGGAACCTACAATGAACCTACCAAGAGGTGCAGTAACTACAACTGCAACACCACTGATACCCCAATGTGGCGCCGAGGTCCACTTGGTCCCAAGGTAATAAATCAATAATTTTTTTAATTGATTAAGATCCTAATTAACTGATCAACAAATGAGGTTTTTTGATCAAATGTGGATGTAGTGAATTTAATATTACAGGGATATAATTAATTAGATCTTTCTCAAATAGAAGTTACTGTAATTTCTTTTTACTGGGTGATTATTTCTTATAAGGATTTTTTTTTATGTTTCGATGTAATAGTCTTAACCGCTCATAGTTTGAAGTTTTTCCCTATAATTTTTTGAGCTTGACTAGTACTTTGGTGGTTAGGCTACTAATAAAGACCTCACTTATCAATAACAAAAAATAAGAGACTAGTTAATTGATTGTATGTTTAAATTTTAATTCATCAATATTAACTAATGGAATTTTTAATTTGATTATTTACTCAGACTTTGTGCAATGCGTGTGGAATTAAGTTTCGGAAGGAAGAAGAGAAAAGAAAGGCCAAAGAAGCCTCAAGATCGAGTGGCTGAAGGGAAGGATGGCTTAAGTTTGAGCAAAATTAGCGCAAAATAAATAATTTTATATTATTCTACATTTTACATAATGAAAAAATGATTCATGTTGCAAGAGCCCTAATTTAATTAGCTTTTGCAAACAAAGTCCTCAGATTTAATTTAATAGCAAAGACCATTTCGATCATTTTTTTTTGTTGGAATTCTCGTGTGCTTCTTCCTCTCTTTTTTTTTTCTGGATGTGATTTGATTTTGGGCATTTGAAGAATATATATATATGATGAATTTATTTTATGTAGGACATTTTTTTATTGTTATCATATCACTATTAGTTCCTGGAAAGAAAATACATTGTATTCGTATACTACATAAAATAAATTCATCATTTTTATGTGCATCCAAGAGATGTTTATATATCTATATATAAAAAAATATGTTTACTTTTTAGTTTATTAAAAATGTGATCAATTTTCAATTAATTAAGTGATAAAACCATTTTTTCTATCATTTTAGCTTCTATTATTTCAATTTAGTAAAATTAGTGGAATGAGCTGAGTCATTTTTAAAGGAGTGAAATGAGCTGACTTAACAAATTAGTGAAATGGTAAGATCATTTTAAAAAAATAGTGAAATGAAAATGTCAAAAAAAATGAAAAATACAATCACATTAGATAAGTTCATAACTGTTTGCATATTTCAAATTTGGACATATATGAAAGAAAATTAATTATTCTCTGTATATTTCAATTTTCTGATAAAAACTTCGTTGTCTTGACATATATATATTGCGCTTTCTATATCAGAATACAGTGCAGTCAACTTTAAAAAAAAAGAATACAGTGAATAAAACAGATGTAGGAAATTGTATCTAATAAATGAATATCGAAACATTAATTTTTTTTAGAAGTGTTCTATTAAATTTGATTGATGATAACTGAGTTGGAAACTAAATCGGAGTTTTTTCAGAAAGGATACAATCTCACTCATTGGTTCGGTTTATAAAGAACAAACCCTAATTTCTTATGCGTTCTACATTTGTTCGTGTTCCAAAACCCCTAATTTGGTATACGCAAGAGAGTTGTGGTTTGCTGACGTAAGTAGCCATGCATGGTAAATATTCATACTCGTTTTCTGTGATATAATATACTATATTTTAATCTTTAGTTGGAGCCGATAAAATAACCAAATAAAGCTTATAGATGTAAGAAATAAAACGGCGCCGCATCATAGGAGAAGGAAATTAAGATTTGTTTTATACTTTGGAAAAAAAATTCCTTAAAAAGGTAATTATTTTATGTCATGCATCAAAAAATTGTTTGCGATAGTTCGCAGCTCGTAGTAATTAATTGATCTCAAACATCAAAACTTGTACCGTGAATTGCAAATGTCAATCTTCGTTAGTGTTGTACATGAATTTTATTTTCTTTTTAATTAAACTATCTATACACACACACACACACATATATGTGTGTGTGTGTGTGTGTGTTATTCTAGTTTTGCTGGCAACGACTCCACAAGAATTTCATTTTCATAATAATCAATATGCAATTGGTTAATTGATAGATTACTTGCTTACCGACATTTAATTGATTTAGGACATTAATACTCTTAGTTGTGCAATGCTTAGCTTTCTAACTTCAGGGGTTTTTTAGCTAGTAAGCTGCTTAGCAATTTTTCGGGACCAATTGTATTAAATTTTTCTGGCCTAATCCACCTTTTTAGGAACTTTGTAACAAAAATGCGTTTCGCTCATATGTAATTTATAATTAAAATGTTAGATGTTCTAGTTGTCATTTTAACTTTTTCAATCAATTAGGCCACAATGGTCGAATGATATTATTCAAGATTTATGTATATCTTCTTAAAAATGTGTATATGCAAAGCATGCATTTTAAGATTTTTTAAGTAGAATTTTGATCATTCAGTTTCAAAGAAACAAAGTAGAATTGTGATTTCGTTTGACTGAAACTTCAAAAAAAAAAAAAGACTAAAGATTGCGATGAATGTGTAGGCAGCTGTGAGGGTGAAATTATTTGCAGGATAGAACACATTGAAAGTGTTTAGATATCAGCTTCGAAGTCATTTCGTAGTATATATTAATCAAGAGCTTCAATTTTGCATGGCCATGTCTATCTCACTTTAACATCCTTTTTACGTTCCCACAAGTGTGATTAAAGGGCACATACATTCGTCTTTATCTTCTTTTTTAACTTACTTCTCAGATTGATTTCTTTTACTTAATTAGCACTACGCTTTACAATTAATTAGTTGGCGTTTATTAACTTGCTTTGCTGATTATGATATAAGAATCTGATCTAACATACGTATTATCGTAAGACAAGTTGTGAATGACAATTGATGTATATTTTATCAATTTGAGTTTGGCAACTTATTGGTATTTTCTTTTTTCATTTGGTTGTTCTTTAAGAATTGACTCGAACACAATTAAAATATAATATTACTAGATACGACAATAAATTTATAATTCAAAATTCCGTATTTTGATTGCTCCTCGATTAGCACAAAAAAACGCAGAAGGATCGGGGACTCCACTCTAGGGACAATTACACGAATATACTAAAATGGGATCCCATTTTTTAACAATAACATGTCAATTTTATAAATATTCTAAATGTCACCTTATATTTATCATATATTAAAAATGTCATTTTTTGGAAGTGCATGAGCAATTGTCAAATTTTAGCTGACTTTTTGTGCGAAATTGTTTTTTTCTTAATCCAGATTGTGTTTTGGGTTCACGACGGTTCGCAATGGTTCACAAATAGACTACACAATTCATATTT
This sequence comes from Flueggea neowawraea, assembly GCA_948243855.1. Taxonomy (NCBI): domain Eukaryota; kingdom Viridiplantae; phylum Streptophyta; class Magnoliopsida; order Malpighiales; family Phyllanthaceae; genus Flueggea; species Flueggea neowawraea. The sequence goes on from CAODLS012516888.1 coordinate 9,428, forward strand.
TCAAAAAAAAATGTAAATATCTTTTAATTATTTTTTAGAAATTTAAAACCATTTTTTCTTTAAAAATATTTTTTTCAGGTCGATTTTGATGTTCACAATGGATCATAAAATATTTTACATTATATTGTACATTATTGTCATAAAAGACGTACACAGTTTATATTTTTTTTAATTTTTGGTGTTCACAATAGTTCACAAAAATAATGTACATTATACTGTATTTATTGCATACCTTTGTGAACCATTTTAAATGGTTAACAAATAGAGTACAGAGTTTATATTTTGTAATTCTAAATATTTTTTTACGTTTACAATAATTCACAAAATAGTTAACATTCTACAATTTGAAGTACAATTTTTAAGTTCGTAATAGGTCACACAATCCAAATTTTTTTAAAAAGTCTAAATATTTTTTAAGCGTTTTTAAGGTTTACAATAGTCCACAACGGTATACATACATTATTGTAAACCATTGTGAACCTCAACAAGTAATAATAGTTCACAAAATGTAAAAGTAGTACTGAAAATATTTAAAATCTGGAAAAATTAGTAAAATTAAATATAAAAAACTTTTTAAAATTTTTTATAGTATTTTTTTAAAAAAATAAACCCAAACACAAAAAAATCTACAGCAAGGGAAAAAAGCCAAGAACAAAACAACAGAAAAAAAACCTTAGCCACCATTTTGCAGGTCTCGACACAGCAGACCAGCATAAGTCGTCATTCTTAGTCGTCTGTCGAGATCAAGGTGTCGTCGTCCATCGAGATCGTGTTGTCGTTGAGGTGAGATCGAGGCGTCGTATGTCGAGATTGACGTGAGACAGGGTCGAGACGACGCATCGAGTCACCGCCATTCAAGGACTCGTCATCGAGTGGGGCAGAGAAGCAGATCGAGGGAGCAAGCAGTGACTTGGCGACGAGACAGAGATCGAGAGAGGAGAGGCGGAGAAAAAAATTGAGAGGAGAGGCGGACGGAGAGAGAAGAGAGCGTGAGACTAGAGAGAGAAGGAGGAGCGACAGAAGAGGGTAGGAGAAGCGGCAGGTGGCTAGGGTTTTGGGTGGGGGAGAGAGAGAGAATTGAGGAGAGAGAAAAAATTTAAAAAATAAAATGAAAAAATTTATATTTATATAAAAATTAATATGGCATTTTTAAATTCTAGTTTCGAAATTGTGATATTTTTTTAAAAATAAACATAAAAACTGATATTTGTATAAAATTGAAACATGATTAACATTTTTAAAAATGGTGGTTAAAAGTGTAACCTGTGTAATTAGCTCTTTATTATATTCTTATAGGTCTTAGCTCATTGGACCTGATGCTATACCCCAATACACAAGCCTTGATTTAAGGCCTAGCCTATGCCATATCAAGTAATTTGATAATATATCTCATTTAATCTATATTTATTAAAAATATGGACATAGATTAACTACATACTAACAGGTTATTGAAAAAATAGCGTATATACAAGTCAGAACGCCTGTCAGTTAAATTGGAAATTAATAGCGTATAAACAACTGGAATTTAGAAAGCAACGTGGTTGCGCCATGGCCACTAGTTTGCCACTTATAGATCTGATAATGAAGTAACCCGCTTGCAAATGAAATGCGACTTTAATTGCGAGACAAATTCTCTGACGCCAAACCATTGGAATTTCAATATCTCCTTTATCGTATATTCCATTCCTAGCGACCTCTAATTGGTACTGATTATTAGTTTCATATTGCGTTCATGGAGGAAACATTAACCAGCCAAAAAGGAAAAACGGAACCTAAAACCCTCGTAGAGATGTATGCACGTCTGTTTTTGCATTAGAAAAATACTTGTAAACACACCAAAAAGCAAAAGCTAAGACCAAAAACCTGTCCTAGAACATGGGAAAGAAGCAAAAAAGATGCAGCGAGAAACCAAGTCACATCAATGACTTCCGCAATTCCTCAGCTCCGTGTGCAAAGTGGCATCTATCCCCAAACGTACAAGATCCCTTGGAAAAGTTATCACAAAGCTTTGTTTTGAAGTTGTCCCCCGCCCCGGACGAACGCGTACCTGATTTCTTTGTGGGAGCCTCTGAAGCATGACCTACATGTACAATAAGCTCACGAACCATGGCGCTTGCTCGATTGATTTGATCAAATGTACCCTCGAGCTCAATGTTCTTCAAGTTTGGATCACTCTCATGGTCTCTTATAGAAAGCTTGGCTCCCGTAACACGACAGATTTGTTTTGAGTTCACACCATTTTTCCCAATTATAGCTCCGGCAAGTGAAGCATC
>CAODLS012517337.1:0-12131 GCA_948243855.1 Flueggea neowawraea
TTGATTTTAATTGATTTAATGTTGTTTTTAAGTTTACAAAAGACAAAAAAATAGAAAAAAAACACTAGTCCATAGTTGAAATAAACTAAAAAAAATCATTAATGCATACACATGACACTGCATAGAGAATAGGTTGGGACGACGATGCGTGAAGAAAATAAACAGAGGCATAGAAAATTCAAACAATGTAAGTCGCTAGGAAAATTGTTTTCATCTGAAGTAAATGTGGAGTTTTGATTTTTGTTCAATATAATTGTGTAATTAGCCCTTTATATATTATATATATTTTAGAATAATTAAATTAGAGTGATTGGTTACAAAAAATAAAAGAAAACATTCTGACTAAAAGAAAATAAAAGAGGTTTAAAAAGAGAAAATAAAAGGAAAAATAATATTGGCCTAGGCAATAAAATGTTTTAGGCTACACAGACACAATGCATGATAATGAGGGTCACAGGTGGTACACAAAATTTCAAAGGGCGGCTAGAATTCAAGTGGCGGCGTATAGAATTATGCGCGTGAATTTTCCAAATTTAATGCACAATTCTATAATTTTACAATTTAAGAGGTATTTATTTGTAATTCGCCGGAACATTTTAGAGTTTCAGATAGATTTCATTTGGTTTCAGGTTTTTTATTGTTTATATTAGTTTTGATAAGGCAGTGCTTTTTCCGTAGATTGAAATATTAATGAAACTTGATTCAAACTACATTAATTGTGTTATTTACAAAAAGACTACATTAATGAAACTTGATTGAGTTAATTATGCCAGCTGCCACAATTAAACTATTGAATTTGACAAAAAGACTCGTAAAATTTTAAAGTTCACGAATGAAAATATGCTTAAACTTTTCTCACAAATGCCATATTTTAGAAATTAAATTTGAAAAATGCCAGATCTGTTTATGTAGATAGGCCAAAATCTTGCTTTTTTTCTCTCATTTGTCGTTCCATTTTCTCTCTCCTCGACCAAACTCTTTGTCTTCTCTCTTTCCCCCTCTCTCCTCCCTCGTGTTCTCTCTTCCCTTTATTGCAAAAACCTAGTGCTTCTCTCTGTCTTTCCTGTCTGCCACTATCCCTCCTCCCTCTATCTCTCTCTTCTCCGTTCTCCGCCGACGTTCTATCTCTTCATCTTGCGGATCCCAAATATCCTCGTCGCTTCTCTCTCTTCGTTCTCTCTTTACCACCTTCGCTCTCTCTCTTTTATGGTCCGCCTATGTTCTTGCCTTTGTTCTCTTTCTCCTTTGGTCGACCTTCGTTGCTCTCATCCGCCTTGTTCTCTCTCTTCTCTGGTTCACTCTCGTCCGTCACCTTTGTCCTCTTTCTTCTCTCGTCCACTCTCGTCTGATCTGTTGCATACTTTTCTTTCTCATTGTCGATTTCAAATCATTGAATGGAAGGAACGACGACAGGGAGGTGGTAAACGGGTAGGGGTGGCGACTAGGGTTGGGGATACCTAGCTGCTGTTGGTGAACCAGTTTGGTTAACATATGAACTCCTAAATTTTGATGATTTAATAAAACAATTGAAATAGTTAATCTAAGCACATACTACAACTTTCTAAGCACATTGAAGGTTGATCTAAGTGTATTAAACCATGATCTATGCACGTTGATCATGTTAGAGGCATTCTGAGTTCTCCAGAATTGATACTCTGCGCATAGAAGAGCATATAATGCAAGTAGGATGGGTGCTATGTGCGTAAAATACAGTGCAATACGCGTAGACGTATTGTATCAGTAGACAAAATGGCCCAGAGTTATGTTGTGCGCTTAGAACTGATATCTATGCATGTAGTAAAGAAGAGAAAGATGCAGGTTCGAAGGTTGCATCAGACAACACACGTAGAAGATTATTATATACACGTAGACGAGATCATGATGCAAACTGAAAAGAGCTCACGAGACAAGCTTAGTCACGTTTTACACCGATGATATATTAGTAGAAGAGTAAAGGTGATATCTTTGAGGACATTATGCTACACACGTAGTAATTGATCTGTGCACATAGACGAAGGTGACACCATGTCTGAAATGAAGCCAAATTCTATTACAATGCGTCAGAATTTCAATCGGTAATATTCTCTGACAAAGATTCAGATGCGTTAGGAGAGTTCTGATCAACATACGTAGTAGTACAAAAAAGGTGCGTAGACGATGATGAGATGGACTACCTGAAAAATTCAAGACGCTCCTCATGATGTTAAATCTGGATATTCTTTGACATAGTCACGTGAAAAATCAAAGGTGTGATCTTGGAAAGCATCAACGCATATAGAACAGAAGATATGCGCACACAAAAGAAGGATCAATGTGCGTAGAAGCAACCTGGTGTAAAGCAATGGCTACTAAAACATATACAATGCACTCAGAAGGATAACACTGCGCATAGAACTTTGATGAACTCATGGACTACACACATAGTACTGACAGTATGCACGTAGAACGGGATGACGTCAGTAATTTCAGCATTTTGCAATTCTTTCACAACGACTATATTGGGATTTACAACGGATAATTTTGAGAGAATCCCTATAAATAGACGTGCTCAGTCCAGAGGTAAATATATAACATTTTGAGAGAGTGCCCAAGCTTTGTCATCTTGATTCTTGATTTTCTCTCTTCTTGTGTTCTTGCATTCCAACTGAGCTATTGATTTGATATTTGTTTACTGAGTTGGTGTGAGAATATCATTTTCAATATGGGAATCCACTTGTAATCAAGTTTTGGTGTTAAAGCTTGAAGATAGTATAGGTTTGCTTGTTAAGCCTTTGAAAAACAACAGTGGTTGCTAGTGAGCCTAGGAAAACTAGTGTTGGTTTGGCTTGAAAACAAGTGTGTAAAGGTTGCTAGTGAACCTACAAAACAAGTGGTGTAACAGTTTCCCTTCACCCGCAAGTGAGGAAATGATTAGTGGATTTAAAAATCTCTAATGAGCTAGAGGAGTGGACGTAGGTCAAGGAGGACCGAACCACTACAAATTTGAGCTTTGATTTCCTATCTTTTACTCTCTTTCATTTCAGTTTTGTGTTATTGTGTTTTGGATTGAACTACTATTTTGATTTATAAGAATACCAAAAAAGATTTCAAAAAAGGTTTTAACTTTTACCAAGAAATCCAATTCCCCTCTCCCCATCTTAGATTGTCATTTTGGGATTTAGGTGGTGCAAAATTACACAAAGTGCCCTAAGGTTTAAATTTTTTTCATAATAGTCCTTTTATTGTTTTTTCATTTATGCTTTTGTGAGACTTTAACAAAACGAAAGTTTTAAATAAATGTAAAAAAAAAAACACTTCAAACAAATAAATTTATGCAGATTGATTTTGTTGAGTTTGGTTAATTTTTGTTGAGTTTGATTAATTTTGTGCATGTTGATTACATTTGTAGACTATTGAGTACATTTTTGAAGACTTTTGTTGATCTTTGAAGACCTTTGTACACCATTGTAGACTTTCGTTGACCATTGTAGACTTTTGAGTACCAAATTAATTATCATTAAATAAATTAAAATGTGTAAATATATATACAAATAATTGAGCTTAATTTTTTTAAAAAATATTACACTAAAAATTTATTAAATCAATTTTTTATGAGAAAAAATTAAGAGACCTTAGTAGAACTTCTGGAAAATTAGATAGTTTTTCACTGGAATTTATTTTTCGTGAAAAAACTAATTTATCATGAAAATATTGCGATTTTTAGCGAATATAACATTTGTCAAAATTAGTTTTTTTTCTGGCATTTTTGCAAGTGGAAAATCTTGAGAACATTTTTTAAAATCAATATTTATTTTTGTTGTAAAAGTTTGATTTTCCCAACTTGATTGAAACTTGAAGGAAAGCAAACTGGGAGTATTTTAAAAATTGAACTATGGAATTTTAGATACTTGCATAGATCTTGATTGAAACTTAACTGAAAATCAATAGAAACCAAAATGAAAATATAAAAAAAATGAAATTTGGAATTAACAACATAGTTGTGAAACTTATAGAAACTAAGCTAAGTGCGTTGTTCTTTTAAAAAAAAATAAGTGCTTAATACAAAACTCAACGACTTTGTCGTTTTGAGTGGCCTAATAATGTTTTTACCACAAATAACATGTAACACATGGTTCACATGAATATCACTTTATTATCATGGATTCGAAAAATATATAAATCGACTCAAAAGCAAATCAAGATAACTCGATCAAGAAAAATTCAAGCTGACAACTGCCTAAACATTTTCCAACCTAGACAATACCAGTCTTGTTATAGCCTATCCGAAATGTGACCAAAATACAGATTGAACCAAATTAAAAGAACCAATTCAACTTATACGAATCTAAAGTAGTTCAATTACCCATTTTAAATTTGTTAGCTTTTTACCAAGTTTCGGTAATTATCCAATAATTTACTTTACCATTTTAGATTTTAAAATTAACATGTAATAACACAATTACAAAATAGTAAATAAGAAACCTACATATTTTTCTTTTTTTTTTCCCTTTATGCATAGATTTTAAAAACATTACCGATCGAGGACGTTCTACTTTCCTATCTATCATCTACTTTCCCTTACATATTTTGGTTACCACCTTGAGAACATTATATTTTGGTTCACACCTTCGAAAACATTAATGAGTGGAGTAGTATGTACCAAGTTCAATTGTCCCTTTCCGTGCATGACAAAGATAAGATATGAATGTCAAGTAGTTGCTCAAAAATTGGTTGAGACGACGTAATTTATCGTGCACGAGACTTCTATATTACTCAAAATTATATGTACATGAAGAAAGAACAACTAAATGGACGAGTCATCGAATCAAATATATAAACACGAAATGGTTGCTACGTACATACACATCACGAAGCATTAAACATATATTGGTCTTTCGTGGCGGCACCATGCTCACTGGTTCAAAGCCTCTCAACCTACCAGAGAAAAAGCGACAGACATGTCTGATAATCATAATTAAGAAAAAGAAAACATGTCCCTATGATATAAAATATCAGAGTCAATTTATAGACTTAATTTAATAATCTCTTCATCCCATATTGATAAATAAATTTATTTTTTATCATAAATTAGAAAAATTAGTTGAAATTATTAATTTTAGTATAGTTTTTTAAAAATATCTTTATAACTATCTAATGAGTAGTTAATGATATAATTTACTATACATTTAAATATAAGTAATTTAATATAATGTGACATAACTATTAGTATTGAAAAAGAAAAAAACCTTTAATTTAGAACAGACTAAAAAAAAAGTGGTTTATTTTTGTGGGATAAATGAAGTAGTTTTAAACTTGTCTTCAAAGTTAAATATTTAAAATAATCGAGTGTTATGATAGAATGATAAACCGTTGGTTTTAAGTTCGAGTTTTAAAAAATTAAATTCAAATTAGTTAAATGTAAAATTTGACAAGATGTATATAAAGCTAATGCGAAAATTTGGATGAATATTAATATAATATTGATTTGTATATACATATACGTCTCTTCTTCTCCTAGTAAAGTAGGTATTCGTCAAATGCAAATCATTTTTGTGGTCTATAACTGGACGTGTGATTCTTTTTAGTGCTTTCGAGGCTGTCTTTGAAGTAAAAAACACAATGCACAAATAAAAATGAGTTATTTAGGTGGTGGAGTTGCATGATCAATCAATTAACTAGCTACTGTCAGTGGGCATGCCGCTTGTATAATCATAAATATGACAGGTACACTACACTAAATTCTTTCCCCATCCAGTCCTTAAATTAATTGGGCATGCAATGCAAAATTATGCCATATTCCATTAATTTGAACTTTCGGCGTCTTACTCAGGCTTATGTATATTTCTCTTTTCATCGTATGAAAATTTTTATTATTATCTTTTTTTTTAACATTGACTCTTACTATAAATTAAATACTCGATCTTTTAACGATAGATGGTACTTTAGTACTAATAAACTATAAATTCATTGGTTATAGTATAGAAGTTTATGAAATAATATCTAAAAATTTTGAATTCAAATTCTTATAAAAAGAGAGTTTTATTCCATTTGAATCCGAATTAATCAAATAAAATATTTGAATATTAGATAATTTAATTACAAAATATTTTTTAATAATATGAAAGTCGCATTTAATACTAAAAGTGAAGAACTCGATTTCATATTAAAAAATTCACATGCATATGAGCGATTCTTTTTTTTTTTGTTTTGTTATTAAGACATATGGCAAATTGATTGAATAGGTATATCATCATCTTCATGTCCACGGCAAGTATTCCACAGCGAGGAAGTCCCTAAATAAATACAAATTTATCATACATACGTCATTACCTAAACTCCACTCTCTCACTTTCTATAATTCTATCATAGGAAAATCACCAAACCCCTAAAAAAAACAGAGCTCTCATAAATAAATAGGGTAGTTTGGGTTATCAAAGCCAAGAACATATTGGCATTGAAAATTGTATTGAAAGATGGGTGTGCTTGTTTATCTTGATATCATATTAATCCCATTGAGCCTCTTCGTTATGGCTATATACCACACCTATCTGTGGCATTTCTTCAAGAACAAATCATGTCAAACCACCTTCGGAAATCACTCTTTGAGGAGAAAAGTATGGTTTCTTTGCATGAAAGAGGTAATAACTTGCTTCAACAACTTTTAGTTTCCTTTATCCGTCCCCATAGTATACATCTTATCATTTATTTTCTTTTATTTGAAGTCGATTGTAGTATTATTTAACGATATTTAATCACTATTGTCCGATTTATGGACATTATGAAGTTCATCAGTATGGCGAAGTTCTTACTCTTTTTTTTTGCATTTTCAATAAGTAGGATTTATTTTAATCATTTGAGTTTCACACGTTAATTCGTCATTTATTTTTTGTTATGTATTTTGACTCTTACTGAAAATTAAACTATTGAATATTGAAAACGATCCTACATTGTCGTAAATTGACTGGTAATCTTTAAGATTTGAGATACCATTCGTCAACAAGCCACGTCAATTACTATGTTAGCATACGGATAGTAAACTTACAAAGTTAAAGTCCGGGACACATTTGTCGTTAAATTAAAAGTTAAATTTGTATTTTTTTTCTTAACAAAATTCAAAACATGAAAAAGACATGAAAATGTACAAAATTTATGTTCTTTTAAATAAGTAAACCTAAATAGATTGTATCGTGAAAAAAAATATAGAGAGAGTTAAAGTCTTTTGAGAAAACAAAATCAATCAATGACCTCTAATAAAAAAGGAAATCCTCTTTTTTTTTGGCTGAAAAAAGAAGGAAATCCTCTTAACTCTGTTAGTTTGAAAATCTAAATGCAGGATGATGACAAGAAGAGCATGTTGGCAATTCAAAGCTTGAGAAACGCTCAAATGGAGACGATTTGTACGGCTTCAATAGCCATTCTAGTAAACGTAGCACTAGCAGCACTGACCAATAACGCCTCAAAGCAACTCTCCTATTGCATGGGGCATTTTCTGGGTCACAATCAGGAGAAATTTATGCCCTAAAATTTGGATCAGCATCACTATTTCTCTTAACAAGCTTCTTCTGTAGTTCTATAGGCTTCGATTTTTGGTTGATGCCAATTTTTTGCTAAATATTGCTGATTATGAAAATACATCACCTGAATACACACAAAAGGTATCTGAACAAGGCTTCATGTTGGCATATATTGGCAACAGAATCCTCTGTATTAGCTTTCCTTTGTTGACATGGTTGTTTGGTCCAGTTCCTGTGGCCTTGTCTTATTTGGCCTTGATTTGGGGTTTTTATCAGCTCGATTTTTGTGGCAAAAATGTGTCTGCCCTAACTAATTGAATCAATTTCTTGGAAATTGAAATGTGGAAACAAAATGATTATGAAGCATATGTTTTGTTGTGTTTGTTGTTGGTTTGCAAGAATATGGTTTCCGCTACATTGAACAGATCATGCTTAGTGCAATACAATAAAAGGCATGATCAGGACTATTGCTGAAAGTCCAGAAAAAGAAGTCTAAATAAGCTTGAAGCCCATAAAGAGTACCACATTCCAAACTTTTAATAGGAACATTTATGAACACCCGGTTAGGTTCACAAATTTTAGGCGAGAATAAAGAATGAGACTCAATTGTGGTTGATTTGATTAAAATATATATTTTTCATTCAACTGGGAAGTAAAATTACCCCTCTATTCTATGATGTGATTAACACATAGAGCCTTTATTAATCACATTATCATTACTCTAAAATAAAATTTAGGATTGTATTTTTTTATTATATCTATTTTTTTTTTCTTTCATCTTTTATCTTTATCATTGATGGAGATCAAATGAGACATTTCTCGAAGAAGTTACTATTAGCGAATATTTTGTAAAATTTAATTTTTAATTTCATATGTTTATTATTAGTTCAATTTAATTTAACTAATGCAACAATACAAAAATATCCTAAACTAATTTAAAAAAATCTATGGCCAACCTGCAAACTCTGTTGTTGTTGATCAACATTTCTTCTTACTTTTCATGTATTTTTGCCTTTCCTTTATTTTTCTTTTCAAATTAATTACTGTATTGATATCTATTTTTTATCATATTTATTTTTTTTGTGACAATTGAGTTCACAATATTTTAATATGTATTTTTATGTAAAATATGTATTTTTATAATATATAAAAAATATTATAATTATTTCCAATTTTATAGCAAATTCCAATTTTATATTAAATTAAACATTTATAATAAATATTATTTTGATTCAGGTAGTTGTGATTCTCATTCCCTGTGTAATTGATTTAGATTCCATTAACTTTTAAATCAAATACCGCCTAACATTTTATGATTCAATTGACTCAGTTCCAACTAATTGACCTATGGATGAAAAATCTACCTTTTTCAGATGAAATTGAAAAATCTAACTTTACACAAACAAAAATCATAAATTAATAACCAGTTCGTATACTCATACCAAAATTGTACCAAATCCTACCTTAGCATGGATAATACAAGGAAAATATAACAAAGTTCAGCTAAAGGAATTTTTGAGCAACAGACAGCGTCAGCGGATGACTGTTTTCGGCGGGTTGGGTATTGACCATTGGTTCTAATTGTAGAGTCAGTGAGACGGCGTTAGTGTTGCTCCATTTGACAGAAAATGATGAAAAACATTGGAAATTTCCCCCTCAAGCGGCACAATTATTTGTTTTCTAGAAATATAACGGCCATCTACTGGTTGAAATGGAAGAGGAGGAAGTGAGGAAATTGTGAGCATAAGAAAGAGCCATGTTTCTTCATAAGGGCATACATTGGTTCTACTAAAACACAGAAAGATACAAAAGACTACAAACTAACAAAACCCACACCACCACCGGAATTCATGCAAGGAAAAATATCAAGACCGCCGCCGGCAGTGATAAATCGCCACCGTATCTGACGAGGCTATTAGTTCCAGCTGTTACATTAGGATGTTCGAGATTCAGTTAGTCATATTCAAAATTTGTGGACTAGAATTAACCGCCTTTCCTCTTTGTACGTCCTATAAATGTTACCTTATTCATCTAATTGTAATCAATGAAAAAGCTTCTGCTACTCTGATCTCGTTAATATTCGTGGACTGAACACGCAGAGATGTCGAAGAAGTCGTGGAGGCAAGCTCGACAAGGAGGGTGCCATATCTGATGGAGACCATGACGAAACTGAAAAGATGCGCTATCACTGGCAGGCCAAGACGGCACCAAACCTGCAAAACAAGCTCACACAAACAAACAAAGCTAACGACTGAAGAGGAACAAGATAGACAGAGAAAGGAAGAGGGAGGAGGACAGAGAACAAGTTAAATGCTGAGTAACTATTAAACTATTCAAATAATTGACAGATAAATTACAAACTATTTCTCGTTAAAAAAAAAACTGATCAGCCATTCTAATTCAATGTTCTGAATGTAGGTAAAAGTAAATATGGTTATTGTTTGCGAATAAATCAAGCTGAATTTATTATTGTTCATTTTTTTCGCTTTCTGATAAATTAATTAAAAAGAATTCAAAACTATCTCCGTCGACAAATCCCTTCTTCTTCCTCCGTCAACAGCTACTAAAAACTTCAGAGTGAATTCATCAGCATCGTGCTCTGTTGTCCACACTGAACGCATCAAAGTGTGCTTCTCTGAGTTCACCCAAGAATTCAAAATCAGATTCGAATCGATTTTGGCTAGCAAAGATTTATTGTTTGGCCATTTGAAGCTCAGGGAATGAAGTCGTATATGTCCTATGGCATCTGATTTCGGCCAACGGCGATCAAATATGGTTTCAACTAAATTTACGCTCTTTTTGGTTTCATAGATAATTTTTGTGTCACTGTATTTCTGGGTTTGGATATTTAGACCTGCTTGATTGATTTTGATTAATGAAGTTTTGTTTTTAGACCTGTATGATTGATTTTGATTAATAAATTTCAGTTCTTCATGAAAGTAATGCAACACGTATGGATTGTAGTTTTTGGTTCTGTGAGATTGATAGGTCATTGAAGCCAATAAGATCAGAGACCAATTGGTTACGAATGAAAAAAGAAACCAACTGTTTAACTGAGCAAATTTTTCATTATTTTAAAAAAATAGAAAACAATGATGAAAAAAATGAAAAATTTGTTAAAAAAATGAATTAACAAATATATTTTTAAATATTTTTAATTTTTAGAAAATAGAATCAAAACAGAAAACAAAAAATTATTTTCTCAACTAAACATGAATAAAATCTAAAATCTCTTTCGGCAATATATTGCATCTTGAAAAATAGTTATTTCTTTCATCTTGTTCTTCAGTAGAAATGTTGTGGCTGTTGTGAATCACATATAAATTTAAGAAAAATTTCAAATGGGTTATTGGATTTCAATTGTTGCTTTATTGGAATAAAATTGTTCTATTTGGAAGCTTTCTACCTTTACCCCTAAACGCAAAAGCTGGTTCAATTGCAGTTTGTAAGGTCACACCTATTGCTGGCTTCATTTTCTCTCTCGCCTGTGTGTGCAGCTATCAAAAACAAAAATATTCTTTTTGCGTATGAAGCGTGGAGTACAATGCGCGTCTTGTGTGCAGCAGTCGATGTTCGTGTATTTTGACAGAGAACATTACTCACGGTTGTTGCCATGTTAAATGTCCATTTCCTTCCTTTCTTAGTGAAGATAATTAGTGCATGTTTAGTTGTTAAAATTTTGTACTTTTTTTTAAATTAAAAAATAAAAATAAAAAAATAATTCATAGAACACTAAAATTTTTATTATTTTTTATTTTATTTCAAAAAAAATAAAATAAAAAATATTTTTTAACTAAACATAACTTTTTAACTTTCACAAAGTGGGATTAATGGTTGATGTCTTTTTTTCCAATGCATTTAAAAGTTTTTCAGAATTTGAGTGAGTGGAAAGAGAGCATGCCGAGGAGTTGGCGAAGTATCAGACACCAATATGGAAAGAGAGTATGTCTTTCAAACACTTTGATTTGTGGTAGAACCTAAGCTGACAGAAATGGGAATATCTAGACTCATTAGGAAGTGGAGTGTGACTCTAACCAATGAATGAAGAAAATGTGTCCATGGTTCTCTTTGTATCCATGAGAGTTGCAGAACTACTAGATTGATATTTTCTTAATTGAAGGACTACTTTTCCACATTTATATCCAACTAAGTTTTTATATGCGTAATATATATTTTTATTAAATTATTAAATAATTATGTTTAAAATATTATTTTATTTTAACATATAAAATTTCATATAATTATAATATATTTAAAATAAAAATTTTGATCTGTATCAAACTATTTAATTATTCAATAAAAACTTCATATAAAAATATCTTAGCAGTTTATCTTTTTTTTTGTTATAATGACTCAAATATTACCATTTTTGCTTCACTTTTAAAAAATTATATATTAAATTTATTTATATCAACTCTCTTTAAATTAGTCATAAGAGAAATAAAAAGTGATTTGTCAATTAACTATGTAATTAGTGTATTTAATATCTTTTCAAAGAGTAATAATAACATAGATAAAGAGTACAAATTAGTGAACATGTAAAACTAAATGGTGGTTACTTTATTATCTTTTTAATATTATCTTTTTTATTTTTATATGATTTAAAAATTATATATTATTTCAAAAAGCAATTGTAAA
>CAODLS012517804.1:0-13151 GCA_948243855.1 Flueggea neowawraea
TTGAAGATGAAGCTCTAACTCGAGTAAACCAATTGCCTAACTCAAGTAAACCATTTGAGACAAAAAGACACACATACAATGTTTAAATGTCGAGGTTCCAATGGTCATAAAGGTGACTAACTTGAGTAAGTCATTATCTAACTCGAGTTACATAATTCAGGGGTTGTTTTCTTCAATTTCTAATTCGAGTATGACAAATTTATAACTCGAGTTAAAAGCTATGTCAGAGCATTAAATGAAGGGTTGGTCTATCTCACAACGGCTACATTCAATCCTCCAACAACCATGTTAACTTGGAAATCTATAAATAGTCTTAAGACACATCAGAGAAGTTGTTGTTCATCACTTGCAAATATCTTACAACAACATCAAGTTTTCTCTTGCTCAAACTTGCAAATCATTCACACACCTCTCAAGAGTGACTTTCACTTGCAAATTTATTATTTCTTGAGAGTGTCCATTATTGATTTCGTTCTTCATTGTCAATCTTATCATTGTATTAGACAAAGAAATAATTTTCTTGTTTATCTAAAAAACAAGGGTTGTATTGGTAGAGGTTTAATCTTGCGCCCATTGAAGCAAGAGGTTGTGTTGGTTTAATCTTGTACCAATTGAAGTAAGAATTTGTAGAGTTTTAATCTTGCACCCTTTAAAACAAGAGATATAATGGATTCAAAATCTCAAGGGGAAGGTAGAAGAGTGGACGTAGGCTAAGATGACCGAACCACGATAAATATTAGTTTTGATTTCTCTATCCCTTCTCTCTTTACATTTAGTATTTGTGTGAATTGGATAAATTGTTCTTAGTTTGCTTTTGCTTATCTTGAATATTTTGATAATTGCAAAAACATTTATAAACAAGTTTTAAAAGTAAAAAATCCAATTCACCCCTCTCTTGGATTGCCATTTCGGGCCAACAAAAGTTGATTGGAAACTTCCACCTTGTATACCAAGGCCATTTCCAATGTTTAACACCAAATTTTGCACTAAAATAGAGTAGTTTCAACACAAACTACTATTCCATTTCCAGTGTTCAACACCAAATCTTACACTAAAAATAATATTTCATAAAATATTCTCTCATTCTTTCTTTTATTTCAATATTTCAAATATGTAATTAAATAATTTTTTAATTATTGATTATTGTTTATATAATAATTTTGAAACTTTAAATATTGTAGAATTTAAAATTAAATTTTTTAAAAATTAATTAATTTTATAAATTTAATTAATTAGACATCATAATAATTTTAAATTTCATGAAACATCACAGTTAAAATATAATACGATTATAATTAATACAAATTACTACCAAAATTTACATTTAATATGGGAAAACACATTACAATAAAGATAAATAACTATTACATTGTAGATAAATGCTTTTTTTAGTTAATGTTAAACCTTTGTGTTGTATTGTTTAATTTTTATGTCAATATATTTTCTCTTTTATGTTGTATTGTTCGTACTTTATATTGATATTTTTTTATTTGTATCAATGTAATTTTTTTATTTTTGTGTTATGAAATTTGAATGTTTGGATATGGGTGTTTGAGATTTTCTATAATTAATTTTTATCTTATATATTTAATTTTTATTATTAAAATACACATCATAAATTATATTTAAAATACATTATAAATAAATTTTCATTTAGTAATATTTAATTTTAAATTTAAAGTAAAATATAATAATAATACTAAAATAAACAAGGAAATAATTATTATAACCAATTTATAATAATTATTCAGTAAAAACAACAACCAAATTTAACAAAAAAAATTAAAAATAGTGTTGTGTTATTAATAAAAACAGGAAAAAAATAGTGTCAAGATTGTGCAATGATTAGTATTACACTATCTTTGGTGCAAGTGTAACACTGTTCATTACACCAAATTTATTTGTTAATTTGGTGATATATTGGAGCTATTTGGTGTTAAAATCATATTAAATTTAGTATTTTGGTGATACGTTAGAGATGTTCTAAGAACTCAGTTTGACTTAACAACTTGCTATATATGCTTAGGCATATTTATCAAAGGAGTATGCTGAATATATTTGCAGTTTTTTTGGTGTATTTTAACCTTGAAAACATAATTTATTTCAAGTTTTTATTAGTCAACCTAATAAAGAATTAACTTCTGCTAAACAAACCCTCACTAATGTTAAAACAATAATGAATTAGGAGTTCATAGACTACTTTTTATCCATACTCGTAATTCATATTTTTTATCCATATTTTATCAATATAAATCATTACTCATAACCTACCTGTAAAAAATCTGCTTATCCATAGAGTATCAATTTATTGGTTGTATATATATACTTAATTAACCTAAAAACAATATCATAAGAGAAATACAAAAGACAACAATAATATTAAAAATATATAATATAATACGAACATTTGAAATTTACATCAGATGTTTTTAAACATAAAAAAAAAACAATACAAACATAATGACTTAACTATTGGACTTGATTCGTTGTAGTATCACGCATTTACTTATATTTTCAACTTCTTATTAAATTAAATTAGGTAACACCAGTAAGATTATCTAATGTTTTTATAGGCATCAAATAATAATATATAACGAAATATGAACATATAATAATTATGATCTAATTTTAGTCATTATATCAACTTAGAGTAATAATAATTAGAGTAGTGATAATGCTTTAGTATTAATGTATTATAATAATGATTATATGATATATATTAATGTATTTTATAATATATATATATATATATATGAGTAATGGTAAATGAATACGGATACCCAATGAGTATGTGTATAACAGTATAAGTAAGGCGATACCTATACCTATTTATTGCCGCGTAATAAAATAAAGGTAGTATTAGTGCCCGTAAGTATACTCGCTGAAAACGACTAATAGTGATGGAGTACGGTAAGATCGGTACCAATTGCTATCCCCAGTTTCAGTGATTGCGTCAATGGGCTGGGCAAGCATGAACCGCGAATCTTTTCACCTAGTCGGCTAGTCCTCACTGTCCACGTGTACAATAATCTGCACTGAATAGAAAGAAACCGCCAAAGTAAAAAATCAGAAGAATCCGAAAGAATCCACTCCACGTGTCCTTGTAGTACGTCCCAACTTTGAAATCCGCGCACTTCATCCCTTCCCACTCTCCTCCGTTTCTCTACGCTCCCAAAAAACTCCTGCCGTCATGGACTCCTCCTCCGCCACGTCGTCAACTCCGTCTCTCCACCTCGCCATGGCAGCTTTAGTCGGAGCTTCTTTCATGGCAATCTCCGCCTTCTTCATCCACAAGCGCTCCGTGCACCAAGTCCTCGACCGCCTTCTCGAGATCACTCATTCTTCTGCTTCCCCCCCAAACCCTAACCTTCACTCCGAAAGCTACTTCGAAGACGAAGAGGAAGAAAAAGACGATGTCGATGACCAATCGGGCGGTGAAGTTACCTCCGGACGGAAAATGTGGAACCAGAGTTCGTCCAGGCCGTTGGATGATAATAGTTTGGCTCGTACTTATCGGATATCGTGTTCAATGCCTAACGCGGTGTTGCGTAACGATTGGTTCGAACCAAATGATGGAAATATTCTCAATTTCATTCCTTCTGGCCTTCCCCCTCTCCAAACTGTTGCTTCCAGTAAGCATCTTTGGCCTTTCAATTTCAGTTTGTTTCTATGTTTCATTTCCTTGATGTGTCTTTGTGTTGTGTAGGAGAGGATAAGTCCGTTAATTACTCTAGTTCGATTTCGAGGATGCCTTCGCTTGGTAGGTTAGTGACTCCGAGATCCCCCGGTGGGAATGCATTTGATAGTGCGGGCGACTCGGAAGATGATGAAGGAACAGAGCTTGCTAATGATGATGAGGATGGTTTTGGTTACCAGAATGTTCAACCCACTGCTGATTATGTTACTGCTCGTGTATGTGTGATTCTTGCTGTGCTGTTTAATTTGTTTTGTTGTTGTAAAATTACTGATTGTTTCTGTTGCGTAATTTGTAGGACGGTGATTTTAGAAGTAATAGTGCCTTTGTTCTTCCATCTAGAGGGAGTGGTACGAATAGTGTTCAAGATCAGAATGATGGAGTTGTTGAACAAGTAAAATCTGGGGAGCGTGAGTCTCATGGCAATGGAAAGATGGTTCCTGCTTCAATAAACCAGGCAGGGAACGATACGACCTTTTCCATGACTGTATTACCTACGAGAACAGGTCAATTAAACTTAAACTTATTTGAGTTTTTAGACTTTCTGCTTTCTTATGTGTTCTTGCATTATGTGTTTATGCAATGCCACCTCTCATTTACTGCGTTAATTTTCTCTTTGTTTAGACCATTATAGTGTCACCTGATATGTGCATATTATGGAGTTTGGTAGTAATTAATATGTGTTCTATCTAAATTGGTAACCTTCATCTGCTTCTTTTAATGAATTACGATCATTTGAATAAAAAGTCTATCTGCTTGATGCATATTCTTTTTTTATCAAAACTATTCTATTCAGAGTCATTAAATGTAGAAGAGGAAGAAGTACAGAGGATGATTCGTGAATGCTTGGATTTGCGTAATGCTTATGTTTTAGGGAAAAGGTTGCTCCATGGATAGAGGAGGCAGCTGGGACAGATACACCAGGGGTGAAAGGTGATCCATTTCACTTTGCCAGCGACTGGAGTAAGTTGTTTTTATTTTTCGCTTGTTCACACTTCACGTAATTTTTTTGTGTGGTCAAATGTTGCAGCATGTGAATGTCTTTCTTTCTATCCCTTCATTTTCAAATGAAGCCACTTAATGCACATTATTCCTTATTTTGCAGCATCATTTTAGAATGGAAGATGGAGTTGTGCATGTTTATGCCAGTGAAAATGGTAAGTCATAAGAGCGAGGATGTTATTTTTTATTTTTTCAAGTTGAGTGAATCATAGTCCAAATTTTCTGGTTATTATGATTATGATTATTGTTGTTAAATACTAGTAGTAGTAGTAGTAGTAGTAGTTGAGACGACGACCACGACCACCACAACGACGGCGATCACCACGACGACGACCACTACGACCACCACCACCACCACTACTACTATTATTATTATTGTTATTATTGTTATTTTCTGTTCTAAATTGTTTTTATAGAATTGATTTATATTTATCGTGAATTGTTTTTGTAATATTGTTTTACATTTCTTTTCCTTCCTGACCATGCGAGCAATTAAGTTTTATTTGTGAATTTTATTCAGATTCTGTAGATCTTTTCCCTGTTGCTACTGCTACAACATTTTTCACTGATATGCACCACCTTTTAAAAGTCATGTCAATTGGAAATGTTCGGTCTGTCTGCTTTCACAGACTACGGTTTCTTGAGGAGGTCGATTTTTAAATCTTTGTATGCGTCTTATTTCTTCATTTCATTTTGTTGACTTGTTCTCTTAATTTTTATCTGTCAATTATACAGAAGTTCCGCCTTTATCTGTTAGTAAATGCAGATAGGGAATTCCTGGCTCAGAAGAGTGCACCACACCGAGATGTTTACAATATTAGAAAAGTTGATACACATGTGCATCATTCTGCTTGTATGAACCAGAAGCATCTCTTGCGTTTCATCAAGTCAAAACTAAAAAAAGAACCTGATGAGGTGTGTGATTTGATTCCCTCAAATCTGTTTGTATGTGGTTTAGTAGACTAGGCAGTCTTACTTCAATATCGTGTCAAGGTGTTGATGTCTTTTCTTTAATTTGCTACAAAAATCAGGTTGTTATATTCAGAGATGGCAAATACATGACGTTAACGGAAGTTTTTGAGATTTTGGATTTAACTGGGTATGAGTTACAATTTCACTATCAAATTTTCTCCCTTTTGAAATATGTACTGTGAACCTGCTGACTTGTTGAGCATTGCGCCATAGGTATGATCTAAATGTAGACTTGTTAGATGTCCATGCTGATAAAAGTCCATTCCATCGATTTGACAAATTCAATCTCAAGTACAATCCTTGTGGACAAAGCAGACTTAGGGAGATCTTCTTAAAGCAGGATAATCTCATCCAAGGTCAGTGATAATGTGACATGCTAGCTCCATAAGTTTAAGTGGTGCATAATTTCCTCAAATCATGGAAAGTTTGCAAGCACTGTTATTTTTTTTTATTTAACGTAGCTTACCTTGTATTTTCTTATCTTTCTGCTGAACATTTAGGAATCACTAACTTCTTCCAAATATCAACAGAATTGCAATTGCTCACTTTGTTTTCCACTTGATGAGATATGAAATGTGCATTAGATCATGTCAGGAAACAAGTTTTATGCTTACTCAGTGTACAATTATCGCAGGGCGCTTCTTGGCAGAAGTAACAAAAGAAGTTCTATCGGATCTTGAAGCAAGCAAATACCAGGTTTTCTTGAAAAATTGTGGCAGTATTAATTCTTTGTTTCTTTTTCCTGCTCTTTTTGTGCTTCCAGTGCTTCTGTTGCACAGACAATGACAATGAACATTCTTCTTTATCATAATCAATATTTTCATCTGTTGAGCAATCTGCTTTAATTATTATCATCTGAAGTTTCTTGGACTTGACCTGCCTGGAATCTGAGCTATAAGTTGTTGTAGAAAGCTATGGTGTTTACATTATTTTTATTCTTTTTATTGACATTGATGCCAAGTTGTCATTCCATACTTTTCAGATGGCTGAGTACAGGATTTCTATATATGGGAGAAAACAAAGTGAATGGGACCAGCTGGCAAGTTGGTTTATCAACAATTCAATTTATAGTGAGAATGCCATTTGGTTAATCCAGGTAATTGATGATTATCTGATGATTAATGTGCTGTTGGTCAATATCACTATGTTCATGGTAAAAAACAAATATATTACTATCTTCAGAAAAAGAATGGAATATTAATATCATAGCAAATAAATTTTGGGTTTTGCTGATAGAATATGGCACCTCCAAACTTCCTTTTAGAGACGTGCATAATGATTTTGTTATAGAAATAATAGGTGGAGTATTATTGTTTTCAAAGACTATGTCAGTATCTTTTATGTGTTTCCTTGTGTTAACTGCATGTCTTGGACTTCATTTTATCTAATAAGTTTCTCTACCTGAACATATGAACATGCAGCTACCACGTTTGTACAATGTGTACAAGGAAATGGGGATAGTTAAATCTTTTCAGAATATTTTGGATAACATTTTCATTCCCCTATTTGAAGTCACAATCAATCCAAGCTCTCATCCTCAGCTACATATGTTCCTAATGCAGGTCAGTGCGTTGATTTTATATGTACACTTATTATGTGTATGCATTAGACATTCATGTAAGTATTAATTGAACTAAAGTTAGATCAGTTCCATCAAACCAGTCTTTAGCCCTATACTGTTGGACTGGAAGTTGATTTAAGGTTTGGGATTAAAGTTGGTTGAGAAAAGAGATTTAGTCATTGCTGTAGCTGAGTGGCAAGGCATTTCACTATTGCATATTTAAAAATGACATTTTCTTTGCAAGAAGTATTAGCGTTAGGCTCCTTTGAGCTTTCCTGCATAGTTTCAGACTTTCAGCAAAAGGCTGTGTCGTGAGTCCTGATATATTAAAATGTGTTTGAGAATTACTTAAAAAGAAACAAAAAAATACTAATTTTTAGTCTTCTTGAAGCAGGTTATGGGCTTTGATATTGTGGATGATGAAAGTAAACCAGAAAGGCGTCCTACTAAGCACATGCCAAAACCAGCTGAATGGACCAACGAGTTGAATCCAGCATACTCATACTATGCTTACTACTGTTATGCAAACTTGTATACTCTTAACAAGGTTTCTATCACATCCATACTTACATTGCTTTTTTAGCTTAAACATTATTCTTTTATTTCCCTCTAAGATACACTTTAATTTGAAACTATTGGAATCAAATTATGATCTAGCTCTACTTTTACAGCTTCGTGAATCAAAAGGGTTGCCAACAATAAAATTGCGACCACATTGTGGGGAGGTTAGATTCTATTTTTTATCTCTCTTTTCTTTCTAATCCCCAGTACTCTCTTCCCACTCCACCCCCACCATAGATTGATGTTGTAGCTGATGACATTGGAATTTGGTCAGGCTGGTGATATCGACCATTTGGCTGCTGCATTTCTTCTGTGCAATAATATATCCCATGGGATCAACTTACGGAAATCCCCGGTTTTGCAGTATTTATATTACCTTGCTCAGGTTAGCTCCATATGTGATGGCTTTTTGTGGATTTCATCTAGTAGTGAACATGGCATTTTTTTTTTTTGTACTACTGCAACCTTATCACATTTTAGCGCTTGTGCCACCATTTAGGCATGTTGGTAATGATGGTGCTTAATGTTTGTAAAAGTACATTATTAATCCTGCACGTAATTATTTTCGTTGTTATTGACTGAGCAACTAAATTTTTTTTGTTTCCCTTATGCTATCAGGTTGGACTGGCTATGTCTCCTCTCAGCAATAATTCCCTTTTCCTGGATTATCATCGCAATCCATTTCCAGTGTTTTTCCAGTGTGGCTTGAATGTCTCACTCTCTTCTGATGATCCACTGCAAATCCATTTGACAAAAGAAGCACGGGTCGAAGAGTACAGTGTTGCAGCAAAGGTTGCATCTCATTATTTTAATTTTCTCTTTCTTAGAGCACGTTGTTATATATTTTCCAATTTGTTTGCAGGTTTGGAAGCTTAGTTCATGCGACTTATGTGAGATCGCTAGAAATTCTGTTTACCAATCGGGATTTCTCCACTCGGCTAAGGTGAGACAAAATGCTTTACATGTTTGCCTTCATACTTTTTAGATGTACCAATCAATTTCATGTATTACATGCACATTGAAATGGCTTGATTCAAAGTAGTGGGCCATATATTGAAGGACAACTCCTAATTATGATGATGAATTACATGTACATTGAATTGTAACTTTGGCTTCTTCATGCAGTCACATTGGCTTGGTAGCAAATACTTTCTGAGAGGGCCTGAAGGGAATGATATTCATAAGACCAATGTTCCCCATATGAGGATTTCTTTCCGTCACGAGGTCTGTACAATCCTAAGTTTTACAAGAATCAACTTTGCATCAATCTTCTGTATCTGAATCTGTTGAGCATTGCAGACATGGAAGGAGGAGATGCAGTATGTTTACGCAGGAAGAGCCCAGTTTCCAGAATATATTGGTGATTTTTAGACAGACCAAGAAATAGCAACTAAAACCTCGAGAGGATGGCTCACGAACTTGGTGGGAAAATGGGAAGGCCATGCAGTTCTCAGCAAGTTGCACTTGGTTGGGAATTGCCCCAACACGACTGACAAGAAGAGGGATCCACATTGAAGATTTTTTCGTTGATCTTCCCATATCACCATTTTGCACTTCAAGTCTTGGTACAGGAGGTCTATAGAATTTTACCGGGAACCACGTCTTTCAAAATGTATGAGCATGTTTATTTGCGAAACCATGAAACACTTTGCTTGCTTGAATTAGCGATTGTTTGTTTGTGATAGATTGAATTATTCTGCGGAAATAAATTATAGAATTAAATTATAAGATCATAAATTTGATATACAGAAGAAAATTAGCTTCAGACGAACACGACAGCATCATATAAATCCTGACTAATGTGAAAAAAATAAAGTTACTCGGTGTTTCTTTCATCCGCGGTCACTAAACTTTCAGTACTATGATGAATATACTCAGTTTTGATCCTAGAAATGCCACTGAAGTTTGAGAGTGAGTTCTAAAAGGTTATTGTTGCCTTTTCTTGTAACGACGATTATGGGTTGATGACTAGGTATTTGTCAGGCAGGAGAGGAGGAGCCACATGGACAACTGCAATCTACGTCAGGTCTACGTGGCACACAAACATGGTCCACAACTAATTTTTAAAAACACAAAACTTTTTCTCCACAATAAATTTTTAAACCAAACTAAAAATTAAGAAATTCAATTGAGTTTTTTGATTTTTGGTTTGGTTTAAAAGTTTATTATAGAGAGACAAATTAGAGACAAGTTTTATATTTTAAATAGGGTAAAATTTACTGTAGTTTCTAAAGTTTGATAATATCACATGTGTAAATTTTCAATTTTTAAAATTCTTTGTTCTAATCGCTCACTTTTAACTCAATTTGTGTTTTTTAACAAAAAATACTAAAAAACAAAATTACCCTTAATTTTAAAATTAATTTACTCCAAAAAAACCACTCAAACCATCTCTCAAATGATTTCTCCCCCCATCCCTTTCTCTTCTCTCTCTCTTTCATTCACTTTTTCGTTCATCTCTCTCTCTCTCTCTCTCTCTCTCTTCCCTTCCTTCCTTACCTCTATCTACCACCTCTATCCCCTTGGTCAGCTACCTCACACCTCTCTCCTCTTCTCTTTTTTGTTGTCGGCTTGCCGCCATTAATTGCACCCCTCACCTCAGTTCATCGCCGCCGAATCTGAAAATGGATTTCGATTTTTTTCTGGAAATCTGGAAATGATTTTGAACATTGTGTCGGACTCGGAACGACTAGGATCTTGAGTTCAGAGCAGATTCGACGGCTGGGCAAGTGTCTTGGATGAGTTCTTGGATCGAATAAGTGTTCAGGTCAGAGTCGATGGGGGAAGACACGACCTGGATAGAGAAGACGGCGCGGGTCAATCCAACCCATAAAGTTCAGACTTGACTTGGAGCTCTGAGACATTTGTGTTCTTTCTCTTCGGTTTCTTGTCATTTTTGTTACTGTCTGGCGTCCAAGAAAGTGACGGAAAGTGAGGGAAAAAATGGGTTTTTTGATTTGTGCTTTTTTCTTGATGAATTCTGTTAGATTGTAGTTATTTTTTTATTTGTGTTAATTATAATTTCTTTGGTTCTTTTTCATATTTCTGGGAAGAAGATAGGATACCTGGGTACTTCTATTTTCTTATGGGTGTGTATCTTCATGATTGTAGGGTGGTTATATGGATGTTCTGCTTGGAAGCTCCTTGATCGTTGTCATCCTACCTATGCTTATGCTTTACATTTGAAATGCTTGAAATTCCAAATCTTGATGTTGTAGAGGATTGTTCGGCAATTACGTTGTATGCTTCAATTTATGTATGCATTTCACCGAAGGCGCTAAACTCTGAACAAAAAAGAGAGGATTGTTTAGCTTGGATTTTGCTCAATCTAATTTTTGAGTTTTCACTTAATCTCATTTTTGTTGGTGGTTGAATCAATTTTTCTTTTAATTTATGTTGTTTGAATAATTTTTAGATTGGGATTTCCTTGTTTTCCTTTTAGTAAGCTTGGATTTGTAATAAATTTGAGATGTGATTTTGAGGAGTTTGGAATTGAGAATTCTACTGCTTTCGTGAAAGATAGAGATATAGGAAGTTGATGAGAGATAGAGAGAGAGAGAAACAGAGAGGTGGTTTTGGGTGTTTGGTTGGTGGGAAAGTGAGGAAAAATGGGAAAAGAAAGTCGGAAAGAGAAATGAGAGAGAAATAGGGTAAGGGGGTATTTTTATCATTAAATTTGTAAAATTAGTATGTCTCATGTGTTACATCAGATTTTCTGACGTGCCCATTATATTTAACTGATAGCGACAGAACAAGAGATCGAAACGAAAAAATTTGAAAACTAAGAGAACACACGAGACATATGGTAAAATTTCGCGAACTGCAGTAGATTTTACCCTTTTAAATATTAGTAGTAGGCCATGTTTGTGTGCCACATGAATTGTTGACATGGATTATATTCGTTCATGTGACACCTCTCTCCTAGTTGGCAAATGCCTAGTTATCAACCCGTCACCGGAATTAATAAAAAAAGGCAGCAACGACCTTTTGAAACATGCTCCCAAACTTGCATTCTAGGATCGAAAGTGAGCATAGTGACATGGTGCAAATGTGTCGAAAGTTCAGTTATCGTGGATGATGAAATTAAAGTATGCCGAACTCGGGTCAAAATATAAGTTGGCCGCCTCCAAGTCCACCAATCAATCCGACTCCTTGTCAGTAGTATTTATCCATATCCGACATTAACACCATAATTATTTTAAAAGAAAAAAGAAAAGGAGAAAAAAAATCTCTCTGTTTCTCTCATTAAAACCCACACTAATCACATTCCGAAACCCCCTTTCTGCACTCTCTTCCTTCCAGACTCTTCCTCTCCTAAAACCCTCGCCACCGCCGCCACCACCACACCCGGGGGTGTTTCTCACACTAAACCGCACTCCACTAAAAACCACCACTAATGGCGGCCACTGCTGCCTTAGAATCCACTGATGGACCAGTTCTCAGCGTCATCAACAAGCGCCTTCGCGCCCTCCGCAAAAAGCACAACCGCATCCTCCAGATGGAAGAGGCCATCGCCCAAGGCAAACCTATCAACAAAGAGCAAGAAGAAGTCCTTCGCTCCAAACCTTCCGTCATCGCCGCCATCGACGAGCTCGAGAAGCTCCGAGCCCCTCTCTCCTCCGCCGTGTCCGAAGAAATCTCCTACGCTCTCAAACAACACTCCGGCTCTCCCGCTGTCGCCGAGGAGGAGAAGAAGAGCGAAGACGATGGCGTGGTGGAGGATCTATTGAATTTGTTGTACTTCGGGTCAATGTTTGATGTGAAGTTGCAGAGCGATTTCGCCGCGACCATGTTTACTCGGACGCATGAGAGGGGGTGTTGTTTGACCTACGATTACGTCACTGATGACGCCACCGATCTTCTTGGGGAGAGGGACTTGGATTTGATTGCTATGTTGCGTGGATTGCTGATTTCTCGTCCGGTGAATACTGGTTTGTCTCATAAAGATGCGTTGCGGCGGTGTATTGAACACGCGAGGCTGTGGCTGAAGAACTCTGACCTTCCAATTGATCCCAATGCAAATGTATCATGTAATTAATCGGGTTCCTTCTTTTTTGTAGAGTCGCTTGAATTCATAGTGCTTTTGTTTTGTTTGTTATTGTTTTCTTTTGTTGTTTGGACAGATGCGGGACTGAGGGAGAAGCTTAATAAGATTATGGCTTCGGATTCCTTTACTATTACTCCGGAGTTAAAAGCGCCAGTGGATGTTGCTGCTGCAAACAATTATGCTTCTT
Source organism: Flueggea neowawraea (assembly GCA_948243855.1). Classification (NCBI taxonomy): domain Eukaryota; kingdom Viridiplantae; phylum Streptophyta; class Magnoliopsida; order Malpighiales; family Phyllanthaceae; genus Flueggea; species Flueggea neowawraea. The sequence continues at coordinate 13,025 of CAODLS012517804.1, forward strand.
TCATAGTGCCTGTGCTTTGGGTACCTACGTCCGTGCCTGTTCAGGTGGAAGACTCTCTGCCGCAATACCAGCAGCAATACCAGTCCAAGGTATAAGCTTTATATTGCTTGCTTGTATTTGCATTAAT
>CAODLS012517831.1:0-12968 GCA_948243855.1 Flueggea neowawraea
AGAATATAGCAATTTAAAGAAACTCTTCAAATTTTGATGTTATAATTCTAATGTTCTAATTCATCAAACTAACAATTCTATCTAAAAGGAGTAAATTTTTTTATCCCTATTGATCATCTCTCGAGGTAAAAAGACGTCAACTATTTACCAATATGAAAAATAGGAAATTACAGTACGGTAGGAACTCTTACCGCATTGAGTGCTGTGAGGGTGCCCAAAGAGCACAGATGATGCACAGCAGAGAGAAAGAAAGGACTTGCCAGAAAGCAGGGATGATCCAAGCATTCTGCCAGTGCTCGTTATAAACATCATTCGACTTGAAATACAACTGCAAGGATAAATTGAATATTAGTCCCAAAGTGATTGTGACAGTCCATGATGGGATTACCTAGAAAGTAAATTAGAGGACAGTATTGGAAAGATGAGATTTATATAACATAAAATCTCCTTGCTTTATCTGAGATAAATCTAGAGGATTAGAAATTTATGCCAAAATTACCATAAAAGTCAAAACCATCTTAGCCTTGCATTTTTATTATAAAAAGTCCATCAATTTTACAAAAGTACACAAGGAACTAAAAACATACTCAGATATCTACTTCACCCACTTGTATTTCCTTTACTAAATAATTTTTCAAAGGTCAGTTCCTATCCCAATTCTTGCTGCTATTCAAGGCCTTTTTGAAAATATTTTTAAAATAGTCTTATCATTCTACACATTCTGCAATGCTAAATGCAAAGCATGTAGTTTGCTACAAGAGCCAAGCATTTTGTGACAACAATGTTCAGATCATTTGAGGTTCTCAGTGATCTCACTATAAATTACATGATTATCGAAGGAAAGGGAAAGCAACTAGGGACACAAGCTATAAACTTGTGTTAATAGAAAAAGCAATTTACATTTATTACCTCATAGCATATCCACCCTACTGAAACAAGTACTGCAACAGCCAAAGCATTTGTAAATTTGCGGTATATATCCAGCTTCACCATCATCCGCCTAGCCTGTGAAGTAGATTCAGGCAGAAAAAGTTATTAACAATAACAACCTAGGGTATACAATGGTGCGACGCAGTATCAAAATTAGAATAAAAAGCAAAATCTATATAAATTAGAATATACTGTAACATTTAGTAACAATCCAGCTTATCCCAAATAATTGTTCTCAATGTGTTATCAAGCCATCTGATACGTGTAACAATACCAACACACTGGAAGAACACCTTACAAATATATTTGTCAATTTACACCTTGTATAGCCATGCATAAACAGTATACCATGTAATGAAGCTTGTTTAGAGTAGCAGAAAGGGACTTGAATAGAAAAGGACATTATAAGAATAGAACAAAAGTACCTGAAGCTTGTTTAGAGTGGCAGAAAGGGACTTGAATATCCAAATAATGAAGAAAGCATCCAAGATCGCCACAGGAAGAACCAAGAAAAGCTTTGCCTTGCCAGAGAGATCACTGATAGCACCGACATTTTCTACCAATTCAAGCACTTATGACGCCAGAAAAAAGGTCACTCCAAGCATGATCACCTTTGAAGTTAGCCCACCTAGGGTGGGTCTCACAACACCATAACCCATTGAAACCATCAGAATGATGAGACGTGCTACTGTACGTTTAACAGTTCCAAAGGTTACTGCCCCAACAGTGATCCCGGTTGGCCTGATTCCAGTCTCGTTGAACTCAGCGTAGTCAAAATACCAGAGAGCCATCTCAAACATACCTAATGTTTTGACCAAGGTTACGCAGTTCTGCAATGGGAAAACTTCTCTCCAAAACCTAGCATATTACGAAAACCAGAATAGTCCAAGCACAACAAAAGCAAAAGACATGAACCCGTAGAAATTCATTAGCGGTGCCATTCTACCTGGTAAGTAACCAGTGGGATTTTTCCATATAGTTTTTCCCTCTACTACATCTTTAAGATTAGGATCACAATGAATAAAATACAAATTATACATACCAGTGTTAGTGATCTGCATCAATTTTGACGGCAGTGTTGCAGTTAGCTTGTCTATGTCAAATGAGACACCGAGGACATAAGGCCAACTAGGATCCTTTGCGGAAGGACGGTGAATGATTTTTCCTTGTGTACACACTCCCAATTTCGCAAGATCAGCTGTGCAACAAACAGCCCTCTGGGCTCCATAGGCCGAACCACCAATTGTCTCTCTATCTTCCACCTCAAAGACAATAGCTTGAATCGAACTTGAGCTAAAATTAGCATATTCTTGTGGCCTCCGAAACGTGATCTTCTCAAAGCTGTTCATAGACGGGCATTCAGATTCTAATCAGAACATGTAAGTCTACACGAAAGCCACAAATCCAAAATGCTGTAAATTTGAAGCAAATCTAGTCAAATTGACAAGATACATATGGGCATCATCAAAGAGCATGAAAAACTAGATAAATTGAACCCAAAGTCGCAAACTTTAACGAGACCCAGAATTGAAATTCTCATAATTAACCAGTCTTTACACTCATCCTCCACACTAACCTGGAAGATCTAATCACTACATAGAAAACATGAACACACAAACTGAACTTGAAACTTACCGTATATAAGAGTCACCGTTAGATGGAACGGCATTGCTCTCAGTGATGTTTCCAGGAGCAGAAGCGTAAATTCCTTCACTGCCACCATGGCAACAAAGGCGTTGCCTTTACTCACAAACCCATCTCCACTGGACTCGTGAACTGAACCCTCAACAACCAAGCTCATCAAGAGCCAAACACACCCCAGAACAACCACAAAACTCATTGATCTGTGAAATCTAAACTTGACGTCAGCTCAATAAGATTGTAGCTTTGTGCATGTTGGTGTGTGTTGGATTGGATTTGGTTGTTGGGATCTCTTCTTGTCGTGCTGTTGAGAAGCCAGGTGAAGAAGAGAAGAGTGGACTAATGTGAGAGAGCATTGACAGCTGTGACTCAGAGGGAAATGATACGGTGACGTTTGAATAATTAAAGGGGAGCATGGTTTTACTTGAAGGTCTAGCACCGACGGGGTTTCTGTGGACGGTTCTGATTACATTTTGTGGATTGACTAACCCAGGTTCTAATTATGCATTAATTTAAAATTTTCTATTAATATGTAGCCTTTTATAACTGTTTGATTTTTGGCTTTTTCTAAAGTTTTCAACTTTTTTTGTTCATGATTTAATTTTTGTTCATGAGGATGGGTGGATTGTAATCTATTTACAGACAATGATTTTTGAAGGTCTGGCCATGACAGATTATGAGATGGTAATCTGAACATTTCTGCTGTCCTCTTAACATACCTGAAATAATTGCTACACACAATTGGCCTTCTACAAATTTAGGCTGAAGTTTTGATATACTACTTTCATGAATGTTTTCTTTTTCCAAAGCATGAAAAAAGGTAACTAATAAATGCTTCAATGCATTCTAATAAGATAAATCTTTGACACCAAAGGTAAAAAAAAATCATCGGGGGAACACATATCAATTAATATGTGTTCGCCAAAGCATCACCGTTGATTCTTAAGGCTTTTTCCTGTGTCCATGGAGTTCGAGGTGAATTGTTTTTTCTTTTCTTTTGGCATCTAAGTTGGAGGGGAATTGTCACAATACTCGGGATATATTTGAATATAAAAGTCCTGGATATACATTTTCAGAACTCATGTTGAACAAGGATTTTGTTTGGAAATAAGGGTTAATAACAGATGGAATAGGCTAGAGAATAAGAATCTCCAATCTGATAACAGAGTTCTCCTCTTTGAAGACCAATTAATCCTCTTCTCGGAAAAAAAATCCTCTTCTTTACAGAATGAAATTCTCTGGTTTCTGAAAGACGGACTAAAGAGAAGAAAAACAAAACGCAAAAGCTCCTTTTTTACTGCCAAACGAAATCCGAATACAACTTTGGGAATAGCCAATGTAATCAGTTAACTACTGCCCTAAATTCCCCATTGCAGCTTTGCATAATAGTCCACCAGAAGGCAAACCTGGACGAAACTCGTTGAAGACATTTTTTTTCCCAAAAAATGTTACAGGAAATGTTATAAGAAGAGAAGAAAAACAATTCAACCTAGTTATATCACCTACAACAATGACCGCCAAAATATGTGCGGACCTTAATATCCCTGGAAGTATTAGGGGTACACTAATCCAAATCAAGAAACTCCATTCTTTTCCTCATTGTACCTTTTAGAACTGTTGCCTCTCTTTCTGCTTTTTGTGCCTGCAAAACACACAAAACCAAAGATGAAAACAGGAGCTGCAAGCTAAAAGTCCTACAGTAAGGCTGACTCATGTCATGTGGGTTCACTGATTAAGTCCTAAGAAGTGATACAGGGATCAACCTGAAGCATGAGAAATCGTGAGAATCAAGCACCTGAGACTGTTGGAGGCCCTTACATATATGAAGAAGTTTAACCAAAATTCTAATCGGAAAAGGTTACCAATTTGTTCAGTTTATCATAATACTATTTGTATTATAATTCTCACGCTGCTATGCAATTTTCGCAAAGTTCAATGATGGGATGTCATTACGTGCATGCTAAGAATGGCCTCAACAATTTCAAAATTTATCCATGAATTCAAGAGGAAACACTCAAATCCACTTATTCTCACGCCACTGCAATCCATCAACTATGAAGAGATAACAGAAAACTTGAAGCCAAAAAGAATGGAGAAGAACAGTACCCTTTTAATTTCTGCAACTGAAACACGAGTCATATGTGAAGGAAGCTCCTCCCTCTCCAAATCCTATTACAGCATAATATATGTCGGGGAAATACCGCATGGATATAAAATAAATTATAAAGACCAATTTGAAAACAATTAACTTCAAACCAGCTCTCCGATTAAAACAACATTCTCGCCACGAATCACATATAGGCCCAAAGGGATATCGCAATAAAGCTCGCCAACGATAACTCTTTCACACGCACCTTCAAGAACAGCATTGGCTGCATAACAGGAACACTCATTTCTTTAGATATTAAAGAAAGATACCAGACTGCTTACTGTAAACAATAACAAGGTAAATGAGTACCGAATTGATCAAAAGAACGAAGTATTCCAAGAAGTTTTCATCCATCTCGCAGCAGCACAAGAAGCTTCTCTGAAGCAGAAAGAAATATATAAGTACCCACACTACAAGATATAATAAAAAGACGATGAAAACCATATCTGTTATAAAAATCAGATTCCTCATCACACAACAAATGCACCACTATAAAAGGGGTATTGCATAGATATCATGTGTAACATAACAAATTCATAGGCTTTGATTGCCCAACACCCTTATTTTATTCAGAAAGCATAACTTTTGTGCTGCATGCAAAAGCTGCAAATTGACATCAATCATCTTTCCTAACACTTCTTTTTTTCATAGTGCACAGATATGGCATGCAGCATATGCAATAGCATACATCATTAATCACAATTGATAATCATCCTGCATGTGGCCTGAAGTATGAATTTGAAAATTTTCAATAGAAATTAGTACATAACAAGATCAGATGCACCATTGGCCAATTAATCTAAAGAAATCTTGACAGTTTTGCCGAATTTCAAATGGGAAAAATGATCGATCTACATGCAGGAGAAAATGGGTCGACACGTGTGCCTAAGGCGCACCAATCCCAGAGCACCACAATGCACAGCTAAATAGACAAAATTATGCTATGATTAATAGTCTATGCATACCAATTCGATCAAAGAACATATTTACAGCCCCATCTCACGTAACAAAGCTTTTATCACGCAACAGTGGCATATGTGAATTCCGTACAACAGAATAATTGAATAATCTAACAATTCAAACAACAACCTATACATAAAATAGATAACTCCAAGTAAACACAAACATATTGCCAGACCAATTACTCACAGAAAAGCAGTAACTTCAAATACACTAGATACATCAGTAAACCAGCAATTCCTAAACATCAAGTAATCAAAACCTAAGGCATATCCGAACAAATTTTGGATCTTTAGAGGCAAACTCAACAATTCAACATGAAAACAATAGTAATGGAAAAGAAATAAAAATAAATACTCACTATCAAGGTAACTGCCAAGAGAAGTAGACAGGTAGATATCTTCAGGGCCTGCCCAAGACATTGATGATAGAGAAATGCTCAAGATTTTTCGGCACCACAAAAAACACCGAAAAGTCCTTCCAAAACCAATTCAAAAAATATGGCATTAGCTACTCACAAACACCTTGTTATCAACCTCTGTTCACACACACACTCATACAAGGACAATCTTTTCCCTTAAAATCCAGAAAAACTCAAACGAAGACAAAATTCGAACCAACACCCAAAAGTCAAAACACAAAACCCTAGTCAGCCCAAAACCCCCAATAATCCAGCAAATTTAGATCAACATAGAACCCAAATTGACAATTCTTTCAGAGCCTAAAGACGAAAAAGATTGGAGCTTTATAGAGGTTTCTTCCCGATTGACAGACCCAAGTGGGGTTTCGTAAAAAAAATTCAGTCAGATCCAATCTAACCCGGAAGAGATCGAGTGAGAGAGAAAGAGAAATTCAAAAAAAAAAAGAAGAAAAATCATTCAATTGCTATTGGAAAGGGTTCAGAGAGGGTAGGAGGAGGCTAGGGCTTGTGGTGGAGATTTTCTTGCATGGTGGTGGCGAGGCGGAGGAGGAGGTGGTGACGGTGTTTGTGCGCTATTGAAGTGTAGTAGTTGGTGCCTTGGTGGTTGCTCCATATGTAACCGGATTGATTGAGTTTAAGGATTTAGTAGTCATGAGTGGGCATTATTAATTAATTATTTTTAAAATAATTTAAAAATATATATTTCAAGAAGGTTAAATTATTTGATAATTTACTTTTGTTTGTTCATAAAAAAAATATCTGTATATTTTTTTATTTTTTAGTCTTTCTATTTTTCAAAATTCTGTTAAAATTTATGAGGTAGAATTAAAATTTATTTGGAATAATAAATGCACTTTAAAAAACCTCTTTGTACGTAAATAAATTATTTTTAGCTTCATCGTTAACCTTTTTAATAAATTCAACGGTTAAAAAATTAATTTTTACAAAGATTTTAAATGTTATAGTACATGTTGCATCTAAGTAAAGTTAATTAATTTCCTGTTTATTCATCGTTAACAAAAAGAAAAAAAAAAGAGAGAACAATAAAATCCTCACCCGTTTGCATAATCAAATAAAAAAATTCACAACATAATACAATATTATGTCGATCAATCAATTATTATTGAAGTATATTACAAAAGGAACAAGCTTATCCAAAATAAAAAATAAAAAAAGTGTGATAAAATATATAAGAGAAAAATAATGAAAAATATAGAGAAAATGTGTAGCTTAGCCAGTACAAAAGACTAGAGAAAATCCTTGGACGATGTTATAACATGAGTTGCTCTGAATTTGCAGATGCAACCAAGAAAAAAGGGAGAAAGCATCGCTCAACTCGATCTAAAAATAGTGAAATTCTTCATCAAATGCTTTAATTTGATCCTTAATTATGATCATGAAATCGAACCACCCTCTCTACTTAGCTGCTAAAATGTCACTTCTTAACTCCTTGCAATTTCCAGTCTTGAATCTGATTCATCAATAAGTTACAATGTTAATAACTCGTAGTATAAAAAATGAGAAAAAGAATACCGTAAATGCTTTAATACTTGTTGTAATAAAGTACTTCATTGTGAAGACTGAAGATGCAGGAAAATTATATCTCGAGCACAATATCTATGATTAAAAAGAGATCACATTAATGAGCGATAAAATTAATCGGCCGATCTATTAGGTTGGAGACGATTTGAGATCAAAATTTTGATTTGATGTAGGGTTTTAGGCGTGGCTAAATCATGGAATAATTAGTATCATAATAATCAATAATCCGTGTGTTTATAAAAAGCTGAGATTACTTACATTCAGAATCTGCTTTGACCCACTTCGATCCATGGCTAGTTTTATTCCGCTTAGGTTCATCTTCTTGGTCCTTCTTGGTGTCCTCAAGGTACTTCTTCATTGATGATGCTCTTGATGAGCTTTGTGGATTGATCTTCTTGTGAAGCAATGTTCTCAGAAGCTGCATTTTATTTTCATCACACAAAGCTTAGCAATTAATTAGGATATCCATCATATCAAATCAATGCTTGGACTGACCAGCGTTATAGACTTGGACAGTTGGACTCATAAACCCTGTGTGATCCAAAATTTGAGTGGGACAATTAATAAATATAAGTAAATTTTTAAATTCATTTTTTATGTGTATTATGACATTTTAATACTGAAAACGACTCCAAAATCATTCTCATTTATCTTTCCTTACTTTTGATGAATATATGAATGATACTTATTGGCTCCCCTTTTTTGACAAAAAAAAGGTACTTTGTGGTATAAGTAAAAATAAAGATGGAAATAAAACGACAACTTACCACACAAAATTATATCAGAATGATTTAAATCAGGAATATATAATTTAAAAATTACTGGGATACTGAGTATTTACCTTCTCCATTCTTGATTCTTGAAGGGTATCTCTCAAACTAGGTTGTGGAGCAAACCCACTTCTACAAACAAACATTTTCTTAAGGAGGAAAGAGATAGATTTCTTGCCAATGTCCTTCTTTTTGTTACTTTCGCATATGTCCTTGCACCTACCAAGAATGACAGTAATGGTCCTCTCAATATCATCTTCTTTATCATCCAAGTCACTAATTCCAGTATTAGTGCTAATTCTTCTGTCAACCTCCAAGCTTGATGGGCAATTAAGGAACCTGTCAAGTGGGAGATTCGCAATCTCTTTTTCCTTCTCTTTGGATGGTTTTTTTGATAGAAGTTTTGTCAACTCTTTTTGAAGATTCCCAATTTCTTCAGGTGTGAAATCTTGCAAATCATTATCAGATGGAGATGTGTCTTCCTCAATTTGATGGCCTTGATTTTCTTCTTCAACATCTTTGATTTCATCATTTTGTTTCAAGTTATTGTTCCCAAAAGTTCCGATTGCTAGTAATCCATGTGGCCAGTCACTGAATTCTTCTCTGCTCTCTTGTTTCATATGGTCTACACATAATAATACAAAATTATAATAACTAATAAATAAATTAAATGTATATATATGACTATGGCTACATAAATTAGCATGTGTTATTTACACCTAATAAGCTTATAATTAATTGAATACAATTTAAATTAGCAAACCCAAGTCAATGCACTTTTGATTCATTGACTGCTGCTTATTAGAACCATGAAAATTATTTGACTTGTTGATCCAATACTAGACATTCATTTCTTTTTAGATTTTTCTTGGATCTGAAAAATAATTGACAAATGTGTAGATTTTAACCTTTTTCCTATATTAGTGGTCCAAGATTCTATTCGGAAAATCAATGTACCAAAAAAATTTCCTCAGGTTTTAGTTAGATACGCAATTCACAAATTTAGAAAGTAATCAAAATATTGTTAGTCCAATTAGATGATCTCTTTGTTTGTGGGGCTAGAATAGATGTTCATCTAAATTCTTCCAATTTACAACGAACATGATCATGGAAAAAACATAGAAAATTACAGCTAAAGTGAAAGAGGAAACTGCAGCCTCATGGAAAATTAGAAGAGGATAGCTGCAAGCTCTTGGATTCTTGAGAGCAACTCAAAGAAACATAAGAAATTTATTTTTTTCTTTAAATTAAATTACCCGGTATTCAAATAACTTTACCATATCATACAAATCCGAATTCAGATTGAATAAGACCCTTACGGAGGGGAAATTCACATGCTTTCATTACAACATAACTACATAAGCAATGTATGCATTGACAACAAAAGATAGGACAATTTGGAGTTTAAGAAGAGAATAATTCTTACGAGTAGTGGGAGCTACATTTGGTTTTTTACACACTTGTGCTTTTCCATTTAGCTTATTCTGCATCCAACTGAAGATCTGTCAAAAACCAAAATTCAACTCTCATTAGATCACCACATAATCTTGACGATAATTTGGAAGAAAGAAAGAGGGTACTTTCTTTACAAAAATACTCTCACAAACTCACTTACCGTCATTCTGAGCTGAGACAGGAACCCTCTCTTTTAAAATGTTTCTTTTGTTCTGGGTTGGGGAAGCTTTGAGTGGCAATGAAAGTTGGTAAGGAAAGAGGATGATGGAAACAGTTTAAGCACTAAAAAGCTCAAACTAAAAGAACCAATGAGAGGCAAGTATATATCAAAACAAAGAAGGGTTTTTAATGAATTTCATGGAAATAGACTTCAAGAAAAGAGATTTTTTTGTATGTATTGTTTCAAGACTTCAAGTTCCCAAACGTGGCCTTCAGCGACTCTAGCTATATACTATAAATCTCTTTCTTGAATTCAGTCTTTTCTTCTCCAATCTCTTCATCTTCAATGCCATACACCTAATATACCCATACCCCACTAACATGAAAACATTCCCTTTTGATTATTTTAATGTTAATCATTTTTTTAATCTTCATCTCCCTTTTTATAATAAATATTTGCATTCTTCTTGAATTGCTTCGTGGCACATCTTTTCTCCATTAGATTATGGTGTGAATTTGCAAAGTCAAGCTCTAAAAAATATGATCTTGGATTCATTAATTTCAATGTATATTAGTTTATCAACGATGACAGGCTTGACACGAGGAACTATTTGGAGATATTATTCATCACCCTTATTGGTTTATGGACATAATATCTCATGCCTCATGGTATTATTTGTGCATCTTGCTTATCCTGCATCCATTTGTGCAATTGGAAGATCACACATTCACATTCACTATTGCCAGTACTCGGATATAATTCATATTCAATAATGTTATTTTTGTTTTTAACACATTTGCTCGACCAATATTTTGTCACAATTTTTAAACTCCTTAAAAAGCAACACAACTTTTAATATCGTTATCACTTTTATCATTCGTTATATATTTGTTAGTTTTTTTCCATTAAAATGTTGACGTAGTACTAACATTGTTGTAAGAAAGTCGAATTCGCCTATAATATTAATGGGTAAAATCCGAATCTATTAATTATTGGTTCAACTAATGAGTTCAACTAATTATATAATTAATTAGTTGTAAACCTCCTAATGAAATTAAGAAAAGTCCAACTAAGGTTCACACATACTAGGGTATATGTAGAAAACCCTAGTGTGGAAGAGAGACACAACATTAGGAACAAATTAATGAGACACGCTCTCTTCCTCTTGCTAGCCACTGCCCCTTCGTTATTCTTTCATTGTTGAATCCTATAACATTAATCTCGAGTTAGCATCTAAGCTGTGATTCAGTCAATTGTTCTCGTTAATCAAACGATCATGGTTGCAAGACTTGCATCAATCGATTTTATTTGTGTTTGTAATCCATCGAACTTCGAGGTACTCGATTAATTAATTTCGCATTCTATACAATTAAGTTGTAAAAATCATATTTCCTTTCAATTGTTAACATGTGACACTGATTGTTCGTGTGACACTATTTTTACTCGAACAAAATTGTTATATCAAAAAAAGGATTAATAATAATTTCTAGTGCAACGTTTGATAGGCCGTGACTTTTAGTCCTTAAGTTTTTGTAGCATAAAAAACATTCAACATTTTTTTTATAGATTTATAAGCCTCACAAAGGGAGACTCATTTCTATATCCTTGAAAATTCTTAAAAATCCCTTATTGCATGGGTTGAATTCAAAACCTCATACTCTTAAACTTAAGTGCTTACCAATTAAATTACCCAACCTTAACAACATTTGAACTTTAAATATAAAAATTTATTATGCACATGAATTCAATCATAACGTTTGAATTAGTTATAAGTGACTTAAAGATTCATTATTTCTCCATATATATCATTAAAAAAATGTTTAGCTAAATATTTCCTAAAATTATGAAATTAATGGCAATCTTCATTAGCAAATGTTTTCTCATTAGTATTAGGATAAGAGGAAATGCAAGTAGGTGAGTGTTGTTGTTTGTATATGCATGATGGGAAGTGATTTGTTCCTTGTTGAAGTAGCAAGTTAAAAACATATAGCACTCATTTCACAACACCTCAGGTGAAACTAAGGATACATAATTCAGTACGATAACACAGAAACTTGGTATAGCATGGCCTAGTTTTGTAGCAGAAAAATATCAAAAGTGGAAGAGAATGGGCAGCATATGAAATTCACAGCATAACATAACACAACAGGTCATACATAGAAAATCACTAATAGAAGAGAAGAAATTTTAGCGAAGAAAGCACCTCTGCTCCGCATGGTCATGTCCCCTCACGCCGCCCAAATCCTCTCCTCAATATTCTTACCTGCTCCTCCTACAAACAAACCACTACATGTACAATTTATGCGCATGCCATGAAACTTCCAAGCTAACTATAAACAAAAGAATACAATATTAGTCTAATTATTAGTTTTGAACAATTTTGATAAATCTGGATTCAAACCGAATAGAACATTTGTAGATGTTAAGTTCTCCCGATCCGTGCTACTTCACTACAACCTAAATTTGAAGGACTTTTATCTATAAACAAGTGAACATTTAAATCATAAAATAAATATTTTTTTGTAAGTACAAAATAAATACTTATTGAGTAGTTGGTAGAAAAACTAGTTAAATATTTTAATTTCGAAATATCCTTGATGTAAAAAAAAAAAGAAAAAGAAAAGTTATGGCCAAAATAAGCTCGGCCATTTTTTAAGTTAAAAGTTTTGCATGCAAATCTACAAATCTATTAATGTTTTGCAGCAAGTTTTGGCCAATTTGATGGTCTTTTGACTTTTGGGTCCCATTGCTATCATCATACTCTCACATGACTGGTCCAATGAAGTGCGACCCACGCCACGTAGGACTTGGATACTACAAGGGGTTAGGTTGTGACAGTTGGACAGTTTTCACGACAAAGCATATCCCACGATCCGTTGTCGGGCCAACACGTGTACGTCCAGTTGACTTTTCCACGACTTAGTATTTCTTAATCAAAGT
>CAODLS012518021.1:0-19408 GCA_948243855.1 Flueggea neowawraea
TTAAAATAATCAGCAAAGGAAAAATAAAATAGTAAATAATTTGATATTACTGTCATTTTTAGTATGATTAAAGATGATATATACGTAAATGAAGTAGCAGAAAACATTAGAAAGTTAAGTATGCATGCGTTTCATTTTTCTTATCGAAGAAGGTACAGATAATCACACAAGCTCAATGTTTCTAGTTCTTGATAGTACTTAAGAGGTATGAGGATAACTAGACAACATGGACTAAAGGCTTTCTCCTGCTGAAAAAGTTCACCGTTTTACTCTAGCAAAGGCCTACAAACAGGCATGATTCTTAAGATTGTATTTCATGGCATCACAACAAAGTTTCAGTTGCGATTCATGGGCAGTCTAAATCACGTTCAAATCTTCTTCTTTAACATTGATCAGTCAACTATGGGTAGTTTTTTTTTTTTAGTTGTTGCCCATGGGATTTGGACCCAGAACCTGACTTACAAGTCATTGTTTGCTTACCAGCTGAGTTGGATCTCAAGTATGGGTAGTTGCTTCACTTCACTACTGCCATTGGACTCAGTTTATAGCACAAAGTTGAATAATTTTCTTTGGTTTGAAGTTGGTTGTTGAAGGAGTCAGGAGTGCGGAGTAAATCAATAAACATCCAATGCCATGTATTATATCAATTCTTTGTGATGTTTGGCGATTAGAGAAATCCAAAAAAAGAACAACTGGATAAATGCATCCACAGAAATGAACTAATTTATGAAACAGTTTTCGCTGAAAAATCCTATAGGACAACCAATACCATAATCCCATAGATCCAGGGTGATATGCAAACCTTAGGAAAATTTCATCTAACATGCATTTCACTTTTTCTGAAAATAGAAAACCAAACAAAAATATTCGGAATTCAATGCCCATCTATACCTATGCCTGGTGAACTAAATGGACCCAACTGGATTGATAATTAAGGAAAACTTGCTTCGAATCCTTAGCATGTCATTTTTCTTCTCTGATGAAACATGCAGAATTCAATCTACTACAAGTATCAAGATTATGCTGATAATCATCATAGTGGGGGAAAGGCGACTCGGACATTGATTCTGATACTTGGCCTATTCTTTTTTTCATTTTAGTTCGTATGCCAATAGAAGTCTTCATATGATAGCATATGACAGTAAAGAAAGTAGATGAACATTTCTATTGGCCTCCTTAATATTCTGAAATATGACCAGATATCATAATAATTAATATATGTCTTGGCACGACAGGAAAGATTAAAACTTACCTGACATTATATGTGCTAAGAGGATGATAAGATCCATTTGGACGTGCCAAAACAAGTTGTGTTGACAGCCCAGAAGGAATTTTGATCTGTAATGTAAACAGCAGAAGTAAGAAGCTATTCTATAGAAAAGATAAAAGTAGAATTGTTTTACTGTGAGAAGAAAAGAGAAAAGCATAAAAAGTAGCCAGCATACCGCCAAGTCCTTCGAGAATTTCTATCCAACTAGCACAGTGTCAGTAATGTTCCTCCTAATTTGGTAACCGGACTGTTTCAATATTAGAGTTGTTGGCTCCCAGTTGTCAGGTGAGTCGGTTTGTGGGAACAAGAAAAATAGCTTATCTCATGATATTTGAAGTAATTAAGTTGTTCTAATTTCCTCAAAAAAAAAAGTTGTTCTAATCGAACAATTTCCATTACAGTGAAGCATTTCAATACAAACAAGACGCAAGGGAAACAGTGCAAGAAATTGATCATGCCAAAAACAAATGTGTCATCTCTATTTTTTCTTTCAATCATATTACTGCATAGAACACATGAAAAAATTAGGAGAATTCAACAATTCAAAGATTAAGGGAACTTAGGTGGTGATATATATATATATAGCAAAATGATCGAGTACTGGACCATATTAAGCCTCACACCCAAGTTACTCAGTGCATGAATCCTTATTTTGTTCTTGTTGTGTGTCACATCCAAGGACAAATTTCACAAAAAATTCTCGGAAAATGACTAAAACATCTTGAATAACCTTTCCTGAACTAGTGGCTTTATGGAAACCACCTCGATCATCTTCTTAAGATATTTGTTATTTAATCTTTTCTCTATTTTCAACTAAACCATCCTAGGAGCTCATCTTAGACGTGCTTATCTTGGTGGTCAAGTAGCTTGAGCGACCTTGTAATAAATAGTAACTGAGTGAAAAACAGTCAACTTTTGTTAATTCTTCAATATGGTCACTAAAATTTTGTAACAATTATTAATAAAATAGTGATACGGCATATTAATTAGCTCATTAACGACATCCACAACAGGGCTTAGAAGTAAATTTATACAGCCAACCTTAAATTACCACCAACAGTGTCAATTAAGCTTAGAAACTACATAGCAAAACTGACTAAAGTTGAGTGACCATCTATATTTTTTATCCAATTAACTTACAAAAATCTATTTTAAGAGAATTAGGTACAATCATATATCCAACAATCAAGTAGCTATTCTAATTGATGTTCAAAATACACAACCATGGAATTTGAAAGGGATTTTGATATACAATAAAAATTTAATGGCAAGAAATTTCTATATTTTTAATATCTTTCAGTAGCACATGTTTCACTGCTAACAAATGAAATTGGGCAAACTAAAGAACGATGATATGAATGTATTGGCATAATAAAATTGCATATTGCTCACATAACTTAAGAGAATTTAAAAGGCAACACTTCTAATATTTCAAAATCATAGTGTTGAGAAATATACTCAGTTGTTTTCTAGAAGTTAGCTAAATATGATTAGGAAATATTTTCACTCATGTACAGATGTGATTTCCTATATATTAGGAACATGTATAGACTATATAAATATGTATCTTTGTAAAGAGAAAATACGGAAAATACATAACCTTTTGTTCATGTACCAATTTCTGCATGGTATCAGAGATATCCTGAACAAACCCTAACCCTAGCCGACCTCTAGTTCAGCTATGTCTGACATTACAGAATCTTCTAGTCATCCTCCTCAAATGGTTCCTACCCAACACCCTACCTCAGAATCCCACTCTATATAGATCACCTCTATACAACCAAATGGAGACAATTTTCTTCGCTGGTCTCAATCAGTACACATGTACATCCGTGGAAGAGGCAAGATGGGCTACCTAACTGGAGAGAAGAAAGAACCTGTCGCCATCGATCCTGCACATGCAATATGGAATGCTGAGAACTCTATGGTGATGACATGGCTAGTGAACTCAATGGATGAGGATATTAGCTCTAACTATATGTGTTATCCTACAGCCAAAGAATTGTGGGACAATGTGAATCAGATATACTCTGATTTAGGAAACAAGTCTTAGATGTATGAGCCGACTCTCAAACTGGGGCAAATCCGCCAGGGTGAGGATAGTGTTTCCAAATATTTTAATTCCTTGAAGCGTGTGTGACAAGATTTAGACATGTTCAATGATTATGAATGAAAATCAACTGCTGATTTTAATCACTACAAAAGACTATTGAGGATAACAGAATTTTTACATTCCTAATTGGTCTTAATGTTGAGTATGATGAGGTGAGAGGCAGGATTATTGGAAGATAGCCACTCCATTCTCTTGGAGAAGTCTTCTCTGAAGTAAGACGAGAAGAGAGTAGACATCAAGTGATGCTTGGAAAGGGGATATCCACTCCTGCTGTTAAAACTTCAGCCTTGGTTGTAGGCAATACTGTCAGCCGTAATAAAAAGTCTCAAGAGAAGGCAAGTGTTATTTCTACAAAGCAAAACACACAAGGGAACCTGCTGAAAAATTGATGGAAAACCAGCTAACTGGAAAGGTTTTCATAAAGGCAGATTTAATAAAACTCCAGTAGCAAATGAGGTGGATTGTGGACCTTTCAATCAAGAGCATTACAATCACATCCTAAAGGTGTTGAAACAAATCTAAATTGGAAATTACTCCTAATGCCTCTGTCGCACAAACAGGTAGTATTTTTTACCCTCCTACAACCCTATCTTGTTCCTTTCCGTATCATACAACTCCTTGGATCATTGATTCAGAAGCCTCTGATCATATGACTATTCACTATTCACATGTATTTCCACTTATAATCCTTGATCTAGTTATGAGAAAATTCGTATAGCAGATGGATCTTTTTCTTCTATAGTTGGAAAAGGTTTGATTCACTTGTCTCTTGATATCTGTCTTAAATTTGTTCTTCATGTCCCTAAATTTGCATGCAATCTCTTATCAGTTAGTGAACTTGCTAAGGACTCTAACTGTACTGTGACTTTCTTTGATTCTCATTGCATGTTCCAGGACGAGACTACGAGGAGGACAATTGGCAGTGCTAAGCTCGTTGATGGTCTCTACTACTTTGTTGATGACTCGAAGAATAAAGAAGCTCAAATTCTAAGTAGTATCAGTTCTACTCCTGTTATGGAACAAATCTCGCTTTGGCATAATAGATTAGGACATCCTAGTTTTTCTTATCTCAATAAAATGTTGTCCGACTTGTTTAAATCAGTTGATGGCTCAAAACTTCAGTGTGAACATTGCATTTTATCCAAAAGTCATAAAACAAATTTTCCTTCCAAACAATTTCAGCCATCCAAACCATTCTATTTGTTTCATAGTTATGTTTGGGGACCTTCAAGGGTTAAAACACTTTCTGGTAAAAGATAATTTGTGACTTTTATAGATGATCACACTAGACTTTATTGGGTTTATCTTTTAAGTGAAAAGTCTGAAGTTGCCAAAAAATTTCAAGATTTCTATACTATGATTGTAGCTCAGTATTACTCTAAGATTGCCATTCTTCATTCTAACAATGTTACTAAATATTTAAATGACATTCTTGCACATTTCTAAAAGATAAAGGAATTTTTCATCAATCTACTTGTGTTGACGCACCTCAACAAAATGGGATCGCTAAAAGGAAAAACAAACACTTGCTTGAAGTTGCCTGTGCCCTGATGTTTTGCATCAATGTTCCTAAATACTTATGGGGTTAAGCAGTGTTGACAACCTCCTATTTAATAAACAGAATGTCAAGTCGGGTTCTTAACTATGTGTCACCCTTAGATGTGTTTAAGGAATTATTCCCTCACAATCGACTTTTCTCTCCTCTTCCTCCTAAGGTGTTTGGTTGTACTTTTTTTGTTTACATATCCAAGGGACAATCTAAACTTGACCCAAAAGCTAAAAAGTGTGTTTTTGTAAGTTATTCTCCTTCCCAAAAAGGATACAAGTGTTGTAATCCACAAACTAGGAAAATTGTTGTCTCAATGAATGTAACTTTTTTAGAAAATCAAAAATTCTTTCTTCTGGGGGAGATTAAGAGCGAAGAAGGGAATTTTTGGGATGTCACACCTTTGCCAAATGTTATTGTGGGTCAAGAAGACATTGTTCAAAATTTGTCAATCAGTACTGAGTTCACGACAAGGGGAGAAATGCTACAACCAGTTCTTAAGGAACGTAACAAAGAGCTTTGTGTTTATACTAAGAGGAAAAATCAACAAAGCAATAGAGAATCATCAACCCCAGCGACACACGGCCAATCCAACTATTTGGAGAATGCACCTGAAAACACATCTGGTATAGGCAATCCATCTGCTATCATTCCTCTCATTATTTCTAAATCTGATAAATCCATTGTTCCTACTGATCAAGTAGTCAATAATGAAGTTTATCATAATATTTCTATTGATCTTGACCTACCTATAGCTCATAGGAAAGGCAAACGATCTTGCACTAATCACCCTCTATCGAAAAACCTTTCTTATGGAAAACTCTCACAGAAACACTTCTCTTTTGTTTCTAAAATTACTAATCTGTTTGTTCCAAGAAACATTCAAAGGCACTTAATGATTCAGATTGGAAGGCAGTTGTTATGGAAGAGAAAAGGACCCTTGAGAAAAATGGAAGTGTTGAGAAATATACTCGGTTATTTCCTAGAAGTTAGCTAAATCTGATTAAGAAATATTCTCTCATGTACAACTGTGATTTCCTATATATTAGGAACATGTATAGACTATATAAATATGTGTCTTTGTAAAAGAGAAAATATGGCAAATACATAACCTTTTGTTTAGGTACCAATTTCTGCACATAATATAAAATACGACATGAGACAGAGTCCCAATGGAATTCTAAAAACTCTTTGAATTTGAAGAAAGTAAACTATCTCTAAAACTTCTCTGAAATTTTTATTTATTTATTTTTTGAATAATTTTCAAGCATATGGTGGGGATAGCTCCATTGCCATATCAAAGTTTGCATTTTGTGGATTTCATCCTATAAAAATGAATTTTTCTAGGAAGGTAGGTCTAAAGTTCATCAGATGACATTCTTCTTCATAGACTTACAGTCACCGATTTTATAAACTGCTAATACTAGGTAACAAGGTGCTAGTTCACGTTGATGAACTTAAGGGAAGGCGCCTAGACAAGCACCTAAACTACAAACAAACACAATTGATGTCTTGCAATCATGTTCTATAAAGTAAAAAAGAAAATAACAGAGATTCAGAGTTCCATGTCCTGAAAATTCATCAACAAGGTCTATGGGCCACGCACAAACCCTGCTCAAATTTGTCAACAAATTGTTCAAGCTGTGACACCATGTTCATTTCTATCCTGTTCCATTCAGTATCCAGCGTATCAAAGAAAAAAAAAAGTCCATTTGAAAACTCAACTTTCTTGAATATTTTCATGCAAGTCATATATAATTTTAAATTAGAAAACATAATGTAGTACTAATTATTGCATTTTAACGTACCCAAAAATCACATTCACACTTCCTTAGGAATTCCCCCAATATCTTCTTCTTTTGAAATTATTAGAATACAACCCAGAAAATTTTATGTACAAATGAACTTTTTCATTTGCAGTGAGGAGATAGCTGTAGATGAAGTAAATTATCAAAAGAAGAGGAACATACCAGCAGGAGAACGCTAAATGCAGCCTCACCTTTTGTGAGATACATGTCAATCTCCCTCTACATCTCTGGGTCTGTAAATTAAACCAATAGAGAATTATACAAAATCTACATGTATACTCTTAAAGGTAGAAAAAATTGATATAGAATGGTATTGGTTCACATCCATGTCCATAGCCTCTTAAGTTTGACAAACAAAAATGACAAGAAAATACATGGTAACTAAACATAGAGCAGCTTAAGAATAGTTATCAAATAATTTAGAGGATTTTTTTTTTTTGCTTTTTCTTTTTCCTTGTGGTAATTCTGTTCTGAAATCTTCCCTCTATTGACCTGTAAACATACAAAAGGACTGCAAAATGCATCCAGCATCCTCTCAGATTTACAGTTCATCATTGAAGAATAACTACTACAAAATAGTAATCAATTCGTTGTGTTTCACATGTTGGGAAGATCCCATTATGAAGGTTCAGACCTTATAAATAAATCTCAAGATATTGACCATAGAGAGCAATAATAGGGGAACATATAAAAGACAAGACTAATTCTTTGTTAAAATATCAAATTAAGATGTTAGAAATAATCAAATAAGTATGCTCCTTAAAATATTAAAACTGACATTTTAAACCATTTGATTGGGAAAAAGAAAGAAGAAAAACCCATTGCTCATCAGTATAAATCACAGCAGATATCAAGAAGAGCTTTCAGTTCAAGCATCTTCAAGGATTTCATGCATGCTAATAGACATGAACTCATAAACACACTTACCACATTTTATCTTGTTCTGATTATTGGCAAAGACCTTCACCTGTTCTCCCTGATAGCAATAAATTAATCAGCACAGATTCTCAATATTAAACAAAATTTGATGATTTTCAGTTAATACATAATACAGTCAGAAATTATAGAAGCTGAAAACAGTCTCCATTTCTTTTGTAACTTAAACATGCTAAAGTATCTACTACGGCTAGAAAAGTTGGGAAAAAAATGGCACAGCAAAAAAACAATTAGATTACAGGTTTAATTTAGAACATGCAAGTCAATAAGAGAGACAAATGGCTTGTACACATCTTAATGAATGCATAAAAGTTTCACTAGTTTAAACAAAAGGCTAGTTAAAACAACAGGTTTTAAACATATTCATGCATGCATAAAAAAACTTCACAAGTTAAACTTCAAACAATGGGTGCGTATGCCAAGATTGGAGAGAACAAAAAGCGGATGGGAAATCAAAGTCTTAAATTGCGGGTGATTTACATAGACCCGTGTATGTGGAATACTTCGCTCACTATAACAATGATATTCTTAAATATTCTCTTGACAAAGATGATCTAAAAACAGAAAATAAGTCCTCGATTACCATATTGATGAGAAAAAAGAAACAATTTGTTAGAATGACATAGAGTGTTGTGGCAGGGAGCTTGAGATTGCACGAAGGAAAATTGATATATATTTTGGAATGGTGTGAGATGTTGGGACTTTGATTGCTGAAGGTGTGGTGAACCAGCCACAGAAATGGCATCATCCACGAACCCACTGAAATTTTGCAGGTTCAATTTTGTAAATCAGCCGCATCCAAATTCAATAATATGAATAAATTTTGATCCAGATAGATTAATTTCTTAAGTGCTTTTACACACACAAAAAGAAACAGATGTTTTATGCCATGAGTTAGGATACCGTTACTAAATTTTCTACCATGCATTCACGAAATAAACATGATTTTCATATACTGCCTACATCATACAAGAAACGTTGATTTATTAATATTTTTAGATTTAATCAAAAGTCAAAAACTGAATTTTAGATGAGAATATATTCCTCACCGTCAGATACAGAAGAAGCAATCTCTTCATGTGTACTGATAGGGTGAACTATATCTTTAGTCATCTCTCGTACATTTGCATTTGCAAAACCATTATCAAATAAACTATTGGCATAAGAGCCAGTAGCATTCCTACAAACAAATGTTTATTAGACCAGGTTAGAAGTTTGAATATCAAGTAATAAGTATCCTAATAGAGCGAACAGTATCTGTTGAGCCACAACAATAAATATATAGCATGAATCATGTCATAATTATATATAAAAATCTGTCTAATAAAACTAGGTTGGATTCTTTTTTTTTTTTACCATGAAACTAGGTTGGATATTGATGGTCAAGCATATTGCACTTCAAATAAAAGTCAGATTTTCATGAGCTATTCAACACTACTATCCAAAAGTACATCAAGGAATCATACCTAGAGTCACTGAAGGAAGCACATTCTTATTATATCAAATTTAGAACACCATTTGCAATATTCATAGTGTTCACCTACATCTGACAAAATTGCTTGGTAAATGAGGAATGAAATGGATTAGCCCAGAACCAATTACACATGGCTACAAGAAGAGAAGAAAATGGAAGGGTGTTCTAAAGAGGATAAACAAGGATAAGAAAGGGAGGCAACAATTACTTTTCTTTCTCAGGAAAAGAAAATGTCAATAGTGTAATGATGGTGAAAAAATTAATAATCTAGTCTCACTTCCCCTTCATTATAATAAAATTACAGTGGGAAAAACTTTAACTCCTAGCATGCTAACGGAAAGAAACAAGAGTGCCCCATTTCCTTCCAACATACGCCAAAAAAAGTTAAAAGATGACTTCACCAGCAATCAACTCTCACTCATTAATATATAAAAGAAAAAGTACGAACAAGAACATCCAAAAATATTCTTCTCAAAGCAAAGGCGCACAAGAACAGTTAAGGAAGTTCTGAAAACTACGAAAAACTAATGCGAACTGTCATTGGAAGTACAAGAAACCATATTCAGAATGAATGAATGAGTCCCAAAATTACCTGACTTACTCATTGAGTTCACTTTTTCTTGGTCAAAATTTAATTATAGTGCAAGATTATGAAATCAGCAGCCATGGCAGTGAGAAGTAGTTAAAGCTTGAATGCTGTGCTCCACTTTGCAAAGTATCTTCATATTAATAAACACCATAATGAACAGATTCTATGATATGCAATTGGTTCGTCTGATAAATATTTAATACCAATCAAAAAAGAATTGGAAGTTCAAAACTAAATAAACAAATTTAGATTGCACCAACCTCTCAGGATTGAATGAGAAATCCTGAAAATTGTTATCGTTCAATTTCGGATGCATGTTTCCGTTGTAAAGTATAGTTCTTTTATCTGCGAATTCATTTTCGTATTTGTATCTGTGGATATTATCTGTTGTTTCCGAATGATGTTCTTCAGCATGAGGATTAGGAGAGATTTCATGCATATCCTGCACATTAAGGAATGAGGAAGGCAAAGATAATAAACAAAATAGATTGACAATAATATGAGAAAGACAAGCTAATGTAACAGAATGTGATAAGAACATAGAAAATAAGCAGATTACATGTCAATAATACCATGGATTGATGAGGACCTTGAGCCATCAAATTCCCAGAACGGAATTTATCTTGAGATTCACTGTCCATGCGAGCACCTCCTATAGATGTTAACTCTCTGATGCTATCCTGTGATAGAAACATAATTCTCAATTTAGACGATCAAAACAAGGAATTCTGTTATTGTATTGCAATGGAAAAACCAAGACACAACAGAAGCATGCTGACTCCCTGAAAAGAGAAGCAACTTTGGCTAAGCAACATGAAGTCTTGAAAAGAATAAGAAAAGCAACCTAGGTTTGCAAATGGTTGAATTTTTTCTCCATGATGATGTCTCTTTAGCACTTATTTGTGCTCAGGCGGGTGGAAAACATCCAAAGCTAAACCTCTTCAGTAAGAGCCTAATATGGACAACATAATGTAGAATACAAAGCACTTTGAACTAATTATAATGTAGATTCAATTTTTCTTCATTAATTATATAGCAAAGTGGTGTCATTCATGAAGGAATCTAAAAAGAAAACAGGATGTAGAACGTTTTTGAACTATGATTTTCCCTTCAAGGAGAGGACATAGGTTAGTCTCAAAGTACCACAGCAGTTGAAGGAACTTGAAAAATACAATATTACAAGCTTAAATGTGAGGCTCTGATCTTCGACTGCGACTGATCATGTAGGCTCTGCAGATTATAAAGTAAAGACAAGTTTAATTTCACAAAATTACGAATAAAGAATATAAGGCATGTATTTCTGCACAAACACATTCACTACACTGTTGTCAGAACAATCAGGAAAAACAGAAACAAAATGACTATCCCTATTCTGCAGCTTTTATGGGGTTAAGCAAGAACTGAACTGAACCAGAAAACCAAACCGAATCAATCAGTCTGATCAGTTTGTTTGGTAAGTTACAAAATGTTGGTTTAAGAAACTGAAAACCAAACAAACAAAACTGACTGTATCGACTGTTCCAATTTTCACTTTTATTTGGTTCAGTTTCTTTAGTTTTCCAATCGGCTTCAGTCTGTTCAGTTTAATGGAGTGGTTGTCATGCCCTAGGTACATCTTGAGAAATGCTAGAAAAAAGTTGAGGCCTCAGGATCCTAGTATCAGCACATGGAGCAAAATAGTACTAAAAGCCTTGCACATTGTCATATGGATAAGTCGTAACTTGGGCTAAATTCATGTCACGCAAAGACAACTGACAACAATAACATATAGATTTCAGAAATATATTACAAGCAAACTGAAATAAGTTTTCATTTTTTCTTGTGTTTGTGA
Organism: Flueggea neowawraea; assembly: GCA_948243855.1. Lineage (NCBI taxonomy): Eukaryota > Viridiplantae > Streptophyta > Magnoliopsida > Malpighiales > Phyllanthaceae > Flueggea > Flueggea neowawraea. The sequence continues at coordinate 11,568 of CAODLS012518021.1, forward strand.
TGTTCACGTATTTGTTGTTTTGCAAAAGTAAACATACAGGTCCTTCTTTAGAACTGTGGTTTCTGAAAGATGGACTGGCTTACATGTTCAAAAGGTGGCCATTTAGTAAGTCATGGTCTTATTCAAGTGAAGCCCAACCCTGTCTTACTCGAGTAACAGCATGGCTTACTCGAGTAAGACACTACTCAAAATTTCCAAAATCAACCGATCAAAATCACTTACAAACACCCACATTGTCTATAACCAACCTCTAGAACATTAATCTACACTCCAATCCTACAAATACAACTCAAAATCACTCAAAATCAACCTAACCCGAAATGATTCAAACCCATTTATGAACCAATTCGATTCTTATGATTCCAAGCTAAACCTATGTGTTTCTAGACTCCCAAAGTTCTGATTTTTCAACCCCTAACACTCTTTCCACCAGAAACATCATGAATCAACTCCAAATCCAAAACCCTAGCTCAACTCGTCACTCTCCCAAAATGCCCAACAAATCCATTTATCTAACAATAAAATGGAAGCAAAAGAAGTGCAAGAAGAGTGATCTTACCTCAGGGAATCGATTGGAGCCAAAGAGAAGCAATGAAAGAGGGAGACAGATTAATTTCAGAATGAATGTAATGGTTTGGAGGAGTAAATGATGAAGAGAAGTCGAGTGGGGGTATTTAATAGGCCAAGACAGCAAAACTCATCGTTTTGTCAAGTACCTGAGTTGTCTCAGTACTTACTCAAGTAACTCAATGTCTTACTCGAGTAAGTCTTGCTTTAAAGTAAATTTTAGCCCCACTCACTCGAGTAAGTCTAAACCTACTCGAGTAAGTCCTGGATCTTAAACATAAATGAAGCATGAACCCACTCGAATGAAAGTAATCGTCACTCGTGTAACCCAACCCCCGATTACTCGAGTAGCATAAAGATCTACTTGAGTGACTGGCAACCAGAGGTCCCCATCAACCCCTTTTACCCACATTCACTTGAGTAACTCCCTACTTACTCGAGTAACTCCAAGCTTGCTCAACAACAAGAATTTATCTAACACTACCAACATCCCAAAAACATCTCCGAACACTAATGATCGGATCAAAGATGAACACAAAGCTACAAATTCTTTAGCCAAAATAAGTGGGGTATTACATTCACATTTTAAATTATAGTGTTAGTTTTGTTACACAAATGTAACAAAAACTTAGAGTTCGTATTTTTAAAATTATTGTCAAAAATCGTGACAAAATATTGATTTAACTAAAATTTAATAAATCTTTCCATAATATCTTTTGTGAAAATCAAAACTCAAACTAAATTATGTAATCAAAATCGGGCTACTAAATTGTTATACATTAAACCTTTTTATTTTGAATGATTTTTATTTGGCCAAAAATTTGTATTTAGATTATAAATGCTCATACTGCATTAGAAATTGAATCTAACTTCCTAGGCGTTTTATCTGGACAAATGCATTGTATATCAACTACTATAGTCGTAATTTTCTTTTGCACATTGCATGCTTGAAGTCCATTTTTTGTCGCCAACACCATATCTAGTCCATCTTTTCATTTTTTTTTTTAATTTGTAGATGAGTGTTAATATTAAGTATATATTTAGTGTCATGAATGTATCAAAGTTAAATGTGATTGCACCAATACCCCGTGAGGGTAGTCTGGCGGAAGAGAGTGTGAGCCTTGTTCGCACGGAGCGGGTTTCAAGTGGGAGCAACGTTAAACCAGATAATCCTGGCAGCCAAAGACCCGTGTCGCGCAATAAAGTAAGGTATCCCCCCTGGTAGCTTGCATCGTTATGGTGTTACGGTGATCACACTAGTGCACAGACCCAAGTTCGTTGCCGGTGTAGTTATGGCTCTAGAACATTCCGTAGCGGAGAAGTAATGTCTGCATGGTAACGTCCAGCATGGATATATTACTGCTGGTTAGCCCCGACTCTCCTTTTTGCAGTAAAAAAAAATATGAGTGCACCAATATATTAATGATGCATTGGAAATTTCAATTATATTAAATAAATTTTGACTTAATTTTTCAGTTATTAAATATAATTTGAAAATTATACTGAAGATTTTAGGAATAAAATTTTAAGTTAATATTTTTTTATCGCTATTTATCTGGATAAATTTTAGCCAAAAAATCTTTATTGTAATTATTATTTGATACAAATCAATGTGGAATAACCAAATTGACTTTGTTATTACATATTCCAGAGCTTGGAAACGGAAAAAGTTTTGAGCCTGTTTAATTAAGAATTTTTATTTAAAAAATTAGAAAACAGAAATAAAAAAATAAAAAAAATAATTGTTCATTAAAAACTAGGAGTTTGTTTAGTTAAAAAAAATCTATTATTTTCTAAAAAATTAGAAAACAGAAATGTAAAAATAAAAAAAATTGTTCATTAAACACTAAATTCTCAATTATTTTCTATTTTATTTCCAAAAATAGAAATAAAATAAAAAAATTATTTTCTCAAATAAAAATAGCCTAAAATTCTCTATTATTTTCAATTTCATTTTAGAAAATAAAAACAAAATAAAAAAAAATTATTTTCTCAACTAAACATAGCTAAATTTATTTTGTTGGGTATTTGCTTCTCTTTAGAATCCTCAAGGGTAAGTTTCTGGTGTTTCCTTATGATTCTTGAGCTCTTAATCTATAATATAATTTCATTTAATTGATGTATTTCAAGGATAAGTTTTATGGTTTTCTCTTAGGCATGTTTGTTATTTTTGATATTCATAATTAAATTTGTAACATCCTTTTCTATTCGGTTCTTGTTCCTTCAGGTAATACTGCTTTGTATATAAATATGAATATGCACTGCATTAGAGGGTATTGCATTTTTTTTTGTTTCAAATGCGGTCTGTGGACATTAATTTTTTTTGTTTCTAATATATTTGCTAATAATTTCTAATTTATAAACCACCTAAAACGTAAATTTCATACAGAAAATGTCAATACAGACTCGAGGTTAATTATTTGTGCATTTATTATATCTGTGGGTTCTTTTATTTTATTTCTCATTGTTGGTATCTTAAAAAGTATCTATTTTATCCAAATTTTAAAATAATTGAAATTATACTAACAATTCTTTTTTTTTTTAAATATTCATCCTAAATTTTGAATAACTAAATTATCCTAACAAAACATATAAACATATCATTTTCATTCCTCTTTACTATATATTGGGCTAGCAAACCAAATAAAGAAATGATATATGAATCTTCTCGACTTTGTTTTTTCTTTTCCTAAATGTGTATATTGATTTAACTCCAATTGAGATTTGATATTTTTTATTTTTTCAATTATGAGTATGGTAAATATTAGCTTGGTACATATGGGTGTTTGGTAAAATAGTAAGGATGCTTTAATTCACGTTGTGTCTCACATTTGATAGAGAATTCAATCTCAAGAAACTAAATAATGACAAGAGTCATACTCACAACAACGAATGAGTATGTTGAAACATTCAATGAGAGAATAATCAAGATATTTTTCTGGAGAAAGCAAAATATTCAATAGTTTTGATCAGGTATTCAATGAAATCAATAATTATTATCAAAAAGAATTTTTGAATACGTCAATGCCAAATGGATTGGCCCCATCAATTGTCCAATTATTCTTTTGAGAAATTTGGACCCATCAAATGATTTGTGCAATGGCACAAGGATGGTTTACAAGTATTTTGATAAAAATGTCATACATGCAGAAATTACAATGAGCCAACATTTTTGAAAAGTAGTATTATTGCCAAGAATTTCACTTTCTCCAGCAGAAAACAAGGGATATCCATTTCAATTTAAGAGAAAACAATTTCAAATTCGTATGTATTTTGCAATGACAATCAATAAGGCACAACGACAGACAATATCAAATGTTGATGTTTACCTACTACAAGATGTTTTCTCCCATGGATAACTTTATGTTGCACTATTTAGAGGCGTCTCAATGTGCACAACAAAAATTCTTGTCAAAAGTGATAAGTCGACGAAAACAACAACAAAATTTACAAAGCATGTTATTTACAAAGAAGTTATTTGGCCACAGCTATAATACGCTCTATATTGAATAAAATTAAATAATAAAACATTTTTACACTAATATCGTTTAAATTTTTTTCCATCATATGTAAAATTTTATATAATTTTCAATTTATGTGTCTCATACTTAAAATACTTTTTTAATATGTCACATTTTTATTTATTTAATAAATAATAATTTAGTCATACAAGCTACAAAAGTTTTCAAAATATTTATAAAACAGCATTCACGTGCAACGCACATGTCCACAAACCTATTATGTTAAAAAAGAAAGAATTATGTTTTAAAAAAAGTAGCTTATTTTTTATAACTAATTTCTTAAAATACATTTTAGTTATATTTTTAAAAAAATTAAAAATTTATTAGTTAAGTAAACAAAAAGAACCAACCAATTGAAGTAAAAAAATTGAATAGAAAAGAAAAAAAATAAGAAAAAATATAAAAAATTTTGGGAAATAGTTAGGGTGGACCCCACTAATTATTACTCAGGTGCAATGGGATTAGACTCCACACAATAGGACTCTAATGCAATGGGAGTCTAATGGACCCTCTATTAGACTCCCATTGCAAATGCTCTAATCTGAGTGGTTACTCTCGACACACTCTTAGCTTAGGCTATCTTACATCGGGAGGAAGAATCATAAGGATTCTACTTCCAAAATTCTTTTGAATCATGAATTATAAGAAGAAATTGAAACTATTGATTTTGGTAATTCAGAGATTGAGGGCACGATGATTGTGAGAGAATCAATTTCTCAAGATGAGGGTTTTGAAATGAAAAAGTTTTTAATGGAAGCGGAAGTTGCTAAAGACAATTTGAACGGTGAGGAGGGTAAGGCCAATGCTAGGGCAACATGTTGGGCGGATTTATTTGCAACAAACTAGACTCGTGCTTTAGAATGTGAGTTGAAATTTATCCCTCCGATGGTGTCTAATGGTACACAAATTGCAAGTATTCGTCGGTCGAGGTAAACTCTAAGATACAAAAGTGGAAATACTCTCTTGTTGATAGTGTTTATGGTCTTGTGCCTTAATTTTGTTTAATTGAGGGATTTTCTAAGAGTAGGTGGAAGGATTATGGCTTGGATTCTGTTCATCTGTTACATCCTAATGTTTTCATGTTCAAATTTCAATGTCAAGATGGATTTGCTAGGGTTTTGGAGAATGACTCTTATTCTTTCAACAATAGACCGCTAATTCTTTGGGTGTGGGAGCCTTAGACGCGAATGAATTTGCAAGAAATTAAGGAAGTGCCCATTTTGGTTCAGTTTCCATTACTTCTCTGTGAGTTTTGGTCAATTGAAAAGCTAAGTAAGATAGAGAGTGTATTGGACAAACCTTTATTCTGCGATCAATGTACTATGAGAATGAGTCGTTTGGGGTTTGTCAATGTGCTAATGGACATGAAAACACGTTCCCAATTCTTATCAAAATTTGTTCAAAATTCTACTTAAATTCGTCCCAAATTCTTAGAAAATATGAATGTCATCACAAAATCATCTATATAAAGAGAATCCAAAAAATAACAACTCCCATTATGACCAGAGTCGGTAACCGGCGTACAATGTGAGCTGTCTATGGAAGCCCAACTCATCTCGTACAAACCTCGGAGATACATATATTCTACCCAAACAATCATTTATCAAAACATTTATGAATATAATACAATATACACATATAAGAAAACAATGTAAGTATATCATAATACTATCAAAATAAATTTAAAACCATTATAGTAAAATCACTATCCAAAATACAAAAGTATAGCCCAATATCCCACAACAACCCGGTATGGAATTCTAATAACAAAATACAAAATTAGAACCCAAACGAGAGCACTCACTGAATAGCAAGGGATGTCTTACTGGTATCGAGATGTCAAACAGATGCTGAGCGTCAAAATATATCTGTAAGACAGGCAAAAAAGATAGATAGAAATAAAATGGGGGTCAAAATCCAGTGAGGAAACAACACTCCAGATTACCTCATACATGCCTCATAAAAATTGTTTTGAAAACCATTCAAAAAGATATCGCACACATATATACTAATATAATATGTATACACACTACATATGTAATAGCTTTCAAAAAACGTTCGCATCTAGAGCAAATAGCATGCAGTCAAACAGTACCAGAGTATATATATATATATAACTATATCAGAGTCAGAGTATGGGACCAAAATAGACAAAACATAATGTGGACTCTGCCACTAGACAGAACAGATCATGTATCTAGCTGGATACATGGTCACCCCTTTGCCCGGTAACTAAGGCTTTGACATGACATTAATATATCAAATGTTACATACCTCGTAACTAAGTGTCACATATTAGAATAATATATTGTTTACGAATAATATAACAAACATTTATGCAGAACATATTTTCATATTTTCAGAAAACACGCACACGCACACGCACACACACATACAAATATATATATATACACCAATATACATATTATCAGAATACAAACGTTGGTTATTACAAACTACATAAGTCCAATTAATAATTAGCCAAATAATTATTAGTCAGATTTCATGACATATCCTGACACAACAAAAACTACATAAGTTTGAAGACACAGCCTATGTGTCTGAAATTTCCATTTCACTCACCTGGTGTCCAAAGCTGACACTCCAGTCAAACCCCACTACGTGACTGGTCATGCTAGTAGGAACAGGAAGTTGGAACAGATACATCCATAACATATATCAGAAAAATAATGTTGGTACTGTTGCAGTACCAAATGAATGATATACATATGCAAATGCTGACCCTCAACGTCACTAAAAGTCTAACTTGAAAGAGAATCTATCACTCTCGATCCAGAATCTGGAATTTACGTAAAATTACAGTTAGATCCCAACCCATGTAAAATTATGTTTTAGTCCCCATACTTTACAAAATTTATTAATCAGTCCTAAATGTATTCTACTAGTCCTCCAAGTAGTCAAAATCATCAAATAAGACTCATACTCATAGAAATCACGAGATACAAAAATTACAAGTTTGACCCCTAAAACCATGGCTTACTCGAGTAATTTATAGGCTTACTCGGGTAATTTTCCCTTGACTTACTCGAGTAAGAAAGGGCTTACTCGAGTAATTCAACACTCTGCTCACTCGAGTAAGTTCTTGACTTACTCGAGTGAACTCCTGCCCAGATATATCCGGATTCACTCCAACAAGATTCAACTGACCAAAAACGTTACCAATCACCCACATTGTTCCTAAATCACCTCCAGAACACTATTCTATACCCCAATATAACAATGAAACTCAAAATCACTCCAATGCAAAATGGTTCATACTCATTTATGAACATCTGCGATTCTTATGATTTCAGACTTTACCTAGGTGTTTCTAGACTCCCAAAGTCCCAATTTCATTACCCCTAACACTCATTCTCATCAGAAACATCGAGAACACATCCCAAATCCAAACCTTAGTTCTAGCCGTCACTCCCAAAAATGCACAATGAATCAATGCATTCAATGAGGAAATGGAAGCAACAATAATGGAAAAAGATAGATCTTACCTCAAGAAATTAATGGTAGGCAATGGAAGACGAAGAGAGACGGATTTAAGAGTGAATGTGGTGGTTTGGAGGAGTAAATGCCGAAGGAGAGGCGGGTGGGGGTAATAAATAGACTTAGATATCAAAACGGTGCGTTTTGTTGATTGACTGAGTTATTTTGGTGCTTACTCGAGTAACTCAGAATGTTACCCGAGTAACACTGGCTTCAAAGAGAATTTCAAGCCCGCTCACTCGAGTAACTCTTGAT
>CAODLS012518034.1:0-22220 GCA_948243855.1 Flueggea neowawraea
CTAATAAATATAGACATAACCTAGATGAACTTGAAAGAGGCTCTAGGCAATCTTAGCGAGAGAACACTCAATCCCATAAACTGTTCATAAATATAGTAAGTAGAAATATTGGTTAAGTCTTTGAAATCCTAACGTTTATCTTATTATTTGTTCTTTTGCATTTCATGTTTCTTAGTCAAAAATACAAAAATAGCAATTCTTTGCGTGATTTATTTTCTTGTTTGAATCGATCACAATTAGCACTCATCCTTGTGGGTTCGACACCGTAGGAATACTCCTAAGGTTATTTTATTACTGCATCGATCCTCGTGTGCTCCTGAGAGGCGTGTCTCATGCCAAACTATAGCTCTTATTCATAGAAGACAGAACGCCAAACAACACGTAGGTGGACTGACGAAGGAAACACGCGTTTTAGCCTTCACATGCACATTAAAAAATAAATTGATTTCTTCCTTTCCAATCAAACACCACAAGATCAATGAGCTTAAATCACTCGAAAATACCATCATCCACCATCAAACATCCAAACAACATTTCAACACCTAATAATCATCTCGAACATGCAAGATTGATTGAAATTTAACAGAATACTACAAAGAACCTAGTGGGAACAGACGACGTGTTACATTTATGGACAAATGAATGTGTGAGCATGACATAGAGTTTATTACTTCATCACATCTATAGATGAATATGCACTTTATGGTCAGCTAAGGCGTTAAGTTGCTTCAAAAGGTTTATGAGTCTAGTTTAGAATCAAATAGACAGGAAAATCAAGGCATTAAGAATTCATCATGGTCGAGAGTACCTCTCTGAGGAATTCAAGGCTCTATGTGATGAAAAGGGGAATAGAAAATCAGTAGTTAATCCTTAAGACTCAATAATCAAACAAAGGAGCGAAGATGAGAAATAGAACACTCTTTGACATTGTTAGATCAATGATGGCCAAAGCCAACTTATCAATATCCTTTTAGGGAGACGTGTTGTTAACACCTGCTTATGTCCTAAAACATGTTCCCACAAAATCAGTAGCCACTGTTGAGTTTGGTTTTGATGATGATAAATGCAAAACATCCATGAAAAGGTGCAAAGTTGCAGACTTGCTGATATCTGGATACAAAGCACTTAAAAGAGAAATCTACGCATGTAGTAGAAGAGAAATAAGCGTAGAAAGTGATTTCGTGCACGTAGAAACGTTGAACAATGAAGTAGAAAATGTCAGATATTGATCTACGCACGTAGAAGAATATGTTACGCACGTAGTTGGGCAAGTGTTCAAACGAGATAGGAGCATCAATTGACAAGCACGCTGAAGGATGAAGAATGCACATAGATGAGCAAAGAAGCAAACTTTGATGAGACATCCTACACACGTAAATGAGACTGCTACGCATGTAGACGGGTGCAGATGAGGACAAAGCTAGGACGCTCCTCAGGATTTGAATTTCAAATATTATCTAACACAATCAAGTGAAAAATCAAAGGAGCTATCTTTGAAGAAGAACGTCTACGCATGTAGAAGAAGGTATTGCGCACTTAGAAAGCCACGTAGATCATAAGCCTACGCACGTAGAATAAGAGTAAGGCACGTAGATGCCAATCTTACCAAGGCAGTGACTACTGGGTTCAATGCAATGCACGTAGAAGGAAGGTCAAAGTGTGTAGAACTTAGTTGAATCAAGGTACTACGCACATAGTATGATGTGACGTCAGTAAATGACATAATTTCTATTCTCTCACAATGGCTGCTTTGAGGCTTCCAACGGTTATATTCTTACAAGTGGCTATAAATAGACGTCCAGAGAAGATGGAAGATAAGAGAGACCTTTGCTAAAATTTCTATTCACTTCCTCTCTCATTTTTACCTTTCTAACTCATTTGAGCTATTTACTTGCTATCATACTATTGGGTTTGTGTGAGCTTTAAATCTATTATATCTTTGGGTTGATTTTGTATCAAGCAAGGTTGTCTGCTTGAGGTAGATAGGTTTTCTTGTTAAGCCTTAGAAAAACAAGAGTGATTGCTAGTGAGCTTTAGAAAACTAGAGTATCGGTTTGCTAGTTGAGCCCGCAAAAACTAATGATTCAGTTTTCTAGTTAAACCCTCAAAAACTAGAGGTTTGGTTTGCTTGTTTTGTCCTGAAAATAAGTGGTAACGATTTTCTAATTGAGCTCTCAAAAACTAGGGTAATGGTTTTCTTGTTGACCCCAAAAAAACAAGGTGTAACAGTTTGCTTATTAAGCTCACAAAAATAAGTGTTGTAAATAGTTTTGCTCCACCCGCAAATGAGGAAGATAGTGGATTGAAATTCTCTAGGGGATCTAGAGGAGTGGACGTAGGTCAAAGAGGATCGAACCATTATATAAGTCAATGAGGACAAGTTGCACGACAACGCTCATCAATAGAAGAGCCAAGTGAAGCTTTCTTAACAATCTTACAAGATGAGGAAGCACCTGCTAACATACAAGAGGTTCTCTGATCCTAGCTAAGGATGAGTGAATTAAGTCAACAGAAGAAGAAATGGTATCGATGAGTTTAAATTAAGTGTGAAAATTGGTTGAACCCCTTGAAGGTCAAAAGGCCATTGGGAATAAATGGATAATTATGAATTTTGTCGATGGCAAGCTAAAGAAAGAAAAACAAAAAAAAAAACACAAACAAATTAATGGTTCAATCAGATTTCCTACTTCCTTGGGAGAATAGGTAGAGTTTTCTTTCTTATTCAATCTTCAAAAAAATACAATACATCATTATATAGGCACACAAATCACCTATTAAGACTCCTAATGCAGAAACAAAACTAACATAGGAAAGGACCTTCACAATCTCCTATAAATATGCCATCACTTTATTTCCTAATTTATATTATTCCCTAAACTGACGGATCCAACACTCCCCTATCAAGTTGGACAAAATATATTGATCATGCCTAACTTGCAGATAAGATCATCAAAATTCTATTTTGAGAGACCTTAGTAAAAATATCAACAAATTTCTTTATCGTGGGAACATATTTCATATAAATGGACTCCTCATCATCCTTTTCCTTAATAAAATACTGATCAACCCCTACATGCTTGGTTCAATCATGTTGAACTTCAGAAAAATATTGATGGTTGCCTTGTTATCATAATAAAGTTTAATAGGCAACTTGACTTCAACCTGAAGCTCTTATAGTAGTTTATTCAACCATAAAACTTCACATATTCTATGAGATGCAACTTTGAACTCAGCTTCCGCAGTACTTCTGGCAACAACATTTTGTTTCTTACTTCTTCATGTTACCAAATTTTCCCAAAAAAATCAACAATAGCCGAATGTGGATTTTCTATCTTCAGTGGCTCATGCCCAATCTACATTTGAATATACCTCAATCTTCCTACTCTCACACTTTTTTAAAAATATTCATTTCCCTGGTGATCCTTTCAAGCACTTTAGTATTATATAAATTGCCTTCAAATGGTTTTCTTTTAGAAAATGCATGTGTTGCCTAATCGAGCTCACTGCAAATGCAATATATTCTATACTGTAGGTTAGATAAATGAGTTTTCCCATAAGTCTTTGATATTGTTCTTTATCAACAAGTTTTCCTTCCTTCAGATCCTTATTCACAATCTTAATTGGAGTTTTACTTGAGTTGCACCTACACTTTCTTGTCTCAGTTAGAAGGTCTAAGAGTATTTTGTTTATGATATGTTGATCCTTTTCTTAGACCTGGCCACTTCCATTCCCAAAAAATACCTCATACGTCCCAAATCCTTATCTCAAATTCAGTAGCAAGAACTTGCTTTAGGCTTCTAATTTTGGAAGTGTTATCACCTGTTAACGTTATATCAAGATATACGACTAAGATATCCCTCTTTAAAATGGAGTTATGATTTTCTATAAACACCAAAGGGACATTGAGAGAATTATCTATAAACATTGTTGCTATGAAAAATAACAAATTGAGTGTTCTCTCCACTAAACTCGATTAAAGCCTTTCTCGAGTTCATTTAAGCAATGCCTACATTTATTAGAAGGGTCCTCTCGATCTCATCTAAATAAAGACAAAAAGAATGCATATCAAAATATGATATCCCAGTATGTGATTTGATATTCTCAATAACATCCTTAACCACATTTTTTGGGTTTCCACTTTCTTACAGTTTGAAGAACAGTGCCTAATCTAATTGTCCTTGTTGGTAGCCATGGTCCTTTAGCACCTTTGTGAATTTGTCAAACCATGAATTTGGGAATTGTTTTAGTTCGTTTAGTGACTTGTTCAACCCGCACACTTTTCCTTCCTATCCTTTCTTGCAGAAACTTGGAGGTTCCACTACATAAACCTCCTCTTCTAATTCCCCATTCATAAATGCATTTTGTATGCCTAAATGTTGGAGTGACCAACCAATATTTACTACAAGAGATATGAGAACTCGAATAGCATTGAGTTTCTCTATAGGTGCAAAGGTATATGTATGATAAATACTAAAAGTTTGAGCAAACTCCTTCACAACTAGTCTCACTTTACACCTCTCTTTTGTTCAATCAACATTGTACTATACACAATGAAAATGAACCTAAAGTCTACTGCCTTCCTCCTAGGTATATCCACAAGTTCCTTGGTTCCATTTTTTTCGGAGTATTCATCTCTTCCATAGTATCCTTGTTCCACTCAGGTATTTGAAGTGTCTCTTGAATATTCTTGTGAATAATTGTCTTGTCCAAGTTAGTAGTAATAGCATGACAAGTTCTAGAGAAAGCATTATAAGAAACAAATTTAGATATAAGATGTTAAGTACAAGATCAAGGCTATTTCCTGAGGGCAATAGGTAGCTCCAAGTCATCAGGTTCAATATCATGGATGTCAACAATATTTACCTGATAGAGGATGAAGATGGTTATGCGTCAATAAGAACTTCCATTGCATCTGACTCAGACAGTGCTTCATCGGGTGATAGGGACATTTTTGGTCTTCGTAAATAGACTTGCAACTCCTTATCTCCTTTTTTTTTTCTTGTCAACATCTCCCTTTTTGTTGGATGGCTTACCTACGAATCCTTATATACCTGATGGTGGAGAATTGTTTGGTAAACTAGGTTGAGAATCAGTAGGCATTAGTTTGGGTAGGAGAAAATCAAAGTTTAAGATCTGAGCTTCATTCAAACTCACCTTTTGAAGTGAAGATTTCTAATATAATGGGGTGGATTCATAGAATGTAACATCTAGAGTGACAAAAATTTTTCCTAGTAACAAAATCAAAGAATTTGTATCCCTTTTGGTTAGAGGCATACCCAAGAAAGATACACTTTACAGATCGAAGATCTAACTTGGATGGACTGTGAGGATAAACATGGACAATGAATGTACACCCAAAGAGTTTTACTGGCAGATAGGTGTTTAAACGAGTGGTAGGATAACATTCATGAAGTTTAGCTAATGGAGTAGTGAAGTCAAGCACTCTGTTAGGCATTCTGTTACTGAAATATGTGCCAATAAGAACAACATCACCCTAGAACATTTGTAGTAAACATAAGGGCACAAGAAACCTCAAGAATGTGACGGTTCTTTTGTTTAGCTACACCATTTTATTGCGAAGTTTCAACACAAGAACTTTGGTGAAACTTACCCTAATCATGAATGAAGGAACCTAAGGCTTGGTTGAAGCATTCAGTTGTATTATTAGTTCTTAGGATTTGGATTTTTTTTTGTCTAGAAATGTGTTTGAATCATTAAACGAAAATTGATAAACATGGGTCTCACCTCAGTCTTATTCCTTATAAGATATGTCCAACAAAGACGAGTATGATAATCCGTAATCATGAAAAACCGCCTCACAACATTTTGGTTAAGAATATTAACGGGTGCCCCAAATCACTATGAATGGTAGAGAAGGGTTTGGATGCTTTGTAAGGTGTCTGAGGAAATGATGAGCAATGATGCTTAGCATATTCATAAGTATCATAGCGTAATTCAACTGTACTTCTATTGGAAAACAACGAAGGAAACAATATTTCATATATTTAAAGTTTGGATTTCCCATTCTAGGATGCCACAATAAGATATTACTACCCTTATTGTTCGAACTAGCAGTGTAACACTACTCTTTCACCGATGCTTCATCAAAATAGTATAGTCCCTGACACTCCTTAGCACTTCCAATCGTCTTCCCCGATGACAAGTCCTAGAATACACAATGAGAAGGAAGAAATTTAACACAACATTTAGAGGTTTTTTTTAGTTTACTAACATACAGTAAATTACAAGACACTCTTGGAACATATAGAACAGATTCAAGAATAAGAGACTTCGAAAGCCGAATGCTCCCTTTCCAGCAACTTACGAAAGTGATCCATTTGCAATTTTTATTTTTATATTTCGAGGCTTTCATGGATTGATCCTAATAGGATTCATAATCTATTGCGCTTCGAAATTAATACTCGAACCGTTAGTTTCGCGTTCTACATTATTAGGTTATATAGATAATATTTTCCTTCAAGTTGAGACATTCTACTAATAACAAATAGTCTAATATGCTAATTAGTTTTATTTAGAATATTAAACAAGATATAATTAAATAAATGGAATCTCTTAATCAACTAATTATAACTAGAAAATAAGCTTATAATTGACTCATAAACCTAACCTATACCGGATTAGCCATTTACTATTTTCTTTCCTCTCACGAAATGTAATCAATGTCAAGTTTAATCTTTTTCCATTTTATTTTGATCGATTAGGTCAAGTTTTATTACTGAATATTGTTGGCAGAAGAATCAATTTAAGCTTCAAACAAAACAAGATGATGCTGACTTTTGTTTTATGATGATAACTCTCATGTACCAAATCTGCATGCATTGCCCCACTGTATGATACACGTTGTTTCGATCTTCATTTATTCGATTGATCGCTGCCAAAATAAATTCATTTTTTTTTGTGGTCTTATATGTTAACCTACTTTGATCATGTGGTACTACCAACTTAATTATTTCTCATTTTCAATGCGAAATTAAATCTCAAGTTGCAATACAATGTTTTATTATTCTTATTTTGTGAATGTTTAATATGTCTAATATAATCTTTAATTTTGGATTTATTTCTCTTTTTTATCTGAAATGTATTGGCTCCTAATTTACCACTTTTTCTTCCTATCCATCATTATTTCTTTTTATAACATTTTTATATACATATTATGCACAATACGAATTCTGTGTTTTGGGTTGTGATTGATAATAGTATAACAAAGTGGAAGACTTGTATGGTATTTCAGGATAGGAAAACATAATGTGAGAACATTTCCACAATCTTCTTTCTAGTTTCGTTGTTATAATTTTTTTTTCAAAAAATAGTATAATGAATAACGATGTACGTGCGCATAGTAGTGATGTCCTGATCCAATAGAACAAACACAACCATGCTGCATTTTATTTAATGTTTGATGCATTATGATCTTATCATGTTAATTATAGGTGTTTTTACTGGATAAATTATTTTTTGAGTAATCAATTATACATGCAGACTTATAACTCATTGATAGTGGAGTCAATTTTACCGTTAAGAAGTTGTAAGTGCGATTCATGTAAGAGATTTGTCAAAAAAATTTGTATGCATTTTTATTTTACGTTTAATTAAGTTGTACAAAAAAGAAAATTTCATTTTAGTTATTAATCAAGTAAAGAGGTGAGAATTTGGTGAATAGGTGCAAATCTGTAGGGTTTTCTTATTCTCGTAAGTAGCTTTAAGGACTACCTGCTGCCAAACACTCCGAAACCCGGGAAAAACCTTGGGACGGAATGAATATGGGATGGGACCCAAACAAGAAAAGGGACCAGCGCGTGAAGGAAGAGAGCAAGCTTTTATTTTGACCACAAAGTCTTTTACAATGATGCTTTGCTCCTCCCTTCCCCAGCCAACACAACCCAGCTCGCTGGAACATTATAAAACTAGCTTGGCCCACTAAAATAGCCTTATATAGAACACAAAAAATGAGATTTATATTTTAGCCCCCAAAAAATTAGCTTGGCACAATAGGTGTTTTTGTTTTCCAAAATTCGGTCATACTCATGTACGCGTATCAGCCTGTGTAACAAAGAACATCACTCTAATTGAGAGTGTTAAGAAGCCAGGAAGAGACAAAGAGATGTGACAAAGAGTGAAAAATGGAATGACATTATCTATAATATAATAGAGAAGTGGAAGATAGATGAAAATCGACATTGGAGATCTTAATTCTTTTTTCCTTGGAGATTTTAATTTTGATTTTAAGTCTTATATGAACTTATCAATTTAGTTGGTTAACTTAACCAATGGAAAACTAAATATAAACCCATATCATTTGTCAAGTCATCTTCAAATCATCCAAATATAGATTCAATGTCAATTATGTTCAGCACTTACCCCAAATTTCGATTAACAATCATTCACTAACAAACCGTGAAGAAAGGGTTTTAAATTACAAATTTAAAGCTAAGGGGCTTGATAGATTACTTCTTAAGTTAAGGGACTTCATGGGTTTTTCCATACAAATTAGGGGATTAAAAACTAACATATATTAAAATGTAGATGATTACATGTGCGAGGTGTACTGTGATCGTAAAAATGATGAAGAAAGAAATTATTTTTTTATCAAAAAAAATATTATCATAAATATAATTTTTTAGAGCGGTTTTCTAAGGGGGGACGGAACATCTTTAAACCATGATCGTACCAAATTAATCGGCGTTCGAGGTGAAATGATTTTTTTCGAGAAATAAAACTGTAACCCCATATTTAAACAGTTACATACAAAAAAGAATTCAACCCACGATCTTACTTAAATTAAGAGAGATTACAGACCACTTTACCTGCGCTGAATTATCGTAAATATAGTTTATTCACTATTGTATGAAAAGTGAAAAAATAGCTCTGCTAAGCAGATTAAATATGAAAAAAATGAAGAAAAACAAAAAAGAAACTGGACGCATAAAAAATGAAATGAAAATAAACAAGACGTTCAAGTTGTTGAGAGAGGGGACAGAGACAGAGAGAGAAAAAGTCACCAACATTACAAAGCCTTTTCCTTTTCATCTGTCTTCTTTCCCTTAAAAAAGCAAAAGCCCAAAACCATTCCTAAGATTCTTCTTCTCCTTCTATTCTCACTTCTTCTCTCCTCTCTCTCTCTCTCTCTCTCTCTCAATCCACAGCCTTGAAGTTGTGTCAACCAGCATTGGAAGAAGAAAAGGAAGAATCTTTCTGCATGTATTGGAACTAAGCATAGTTTTGTGCTTTGGTCACACATTGTGTTTGTTTTTGTCTGTAAGTTTTTGTTGTTACTCTCTTTTTTAGCTACATTTTCTTTTGCTTTCTTCATCTGGGTTTGGATCATTTTGTTCATAAATGAGGTTCTCAGTAATGCACCTGTTATGCTATTATTGTAAGTTGTGGGTTCTTCTTGCTTGATCAATTCTGCAACTTTTGTGTTAACAATTTTGGAAGAGATTGCCTTCAGTGAATAATTGTTTTTGGATGGATGAACAACATTTTATGTGGGGGAAATTGATAATGTGGTTGGTGTTAGATGAATGCAGTTAAAAAGCTTGTTACTTGATAGCTGAAATAACAATTAAAGAATTTATGTTAAGAATTCTATTATGTTTCACTAAAATGGAACCTTTTTTTAAGTATTATATTTAATCACTTGATATTTTGTCTTTGATTTGATTAATTGTATTTGGATTTATTGGGAAGTAGAGATTTCACTACATCTTTAACTACTTTGGATGAAGGAATGTAATAGTCTATTGAATGACAATGTTAGGAGTTTTCAGTTTTACTAGATTGCTTTTCTTCCTCAAGCTCTTTCTTTTTTTGAAATTTTTCTACTTTCGTCACCTTCTCTTTAGATAGCCCGACTAACTTAGAAATTTTTGTATCACCAAATCTACTGTAGATTGATGAATATTCTGCACTAGATAAACTTGACAAGTTATCTGAAATTCTGATGGTAGTTAATTTGGTATCTGGTCGGTGCACTAGTTTGGTGAGAGACATCATACCTTGAAACCAAGTGATTTGCTTTCGTGTGGAGCTTTATTAACAATCATCAACTACTTCTGTCCTTCCTCAACAGTATATATTTGATTTTCTTGACTTAATGTTTTCATTTGTTAATCTGAGCTCGGATTACCAAACGAAATACGGTACTATTGATTTCATAATACTAAGATCCAATCAACCATGAAGTGTGATGAGCTGTGTAACTTATCCTGCTGAAACAGACAAGCTTTCCTTGTTGTTTTAATTTATAGAGAAAGTTTTGAGGATCTGGTAATTCATCAATGCATTGTAGATTTCTCATTTTCATTTCCATTGAGGTTTTGAAGTCTAAGAATAGAATCTTCATTTGTTTCATGGTTACAGAATATAATCTGGGACAATGACGAAGATAAGTCCTGAAATTGATGACAAGATGCTGGAAGAAGTGATGCTTCCAGTTTCAGCTGATGTGAGCTTCGTCTCTGATAGTTTTCCTAAGTATAAACTGGGACCTGATAATCAAATCCTGGAAGTGCCAAAAGAGGGCAACAATGGTCCATCATTGAAGGATGTTGTTGAAAAAGAAACCATGCAGCTGTCCGATCAGCACAAGCGCCTCTCTGTACGTGACCTTGCCAGTAAATTTGACAAGAACCTGGCTGCTGCTGCTAAGTTGTCTGAGGAGGTTACTGAACTTTGCCATTGTTTCACTTGGATTTTATCATTGCTCTTTTCTCTAGCACAGTCAAACACAGAACTCCCCAAAAAAAAGTAGATGCTTGTTCCAGCATATATTAAGACCTAGTCCAAATGACTCGGCACTTGGTTAGATAACTAAAATTTTGCCATTACTTTCTATGTCCTGTCATTTCTTCAGATTAACCAAAGTCCATAATGATCTTTTCCCTAGAGCATCTTTACTCTCAGGTTTTGAACAAGTTTCTACTTTCTCATGAGGATAGGAAGAAAATTAACTGTGTACAATTCATTGGAATTTAGGCAAAGCTCAGAGAAGTATCTTCTTTGGAAGGTCATGTTCTTTTAAAGAAGCTCAGAGATGCACTGGAATCTTTGAGAGGGCGTATGGCAGGGCGGAACAAGGAGGATGTAGAGAAAGCCATTTCTATGGTTTGTTAATTTTGCTCACACAATCTATCACTTATGTGCTCTAGGTGTTGTTCGTAGCATCTGTATGGCTCAATAATTTGAAATAAGTATACTTCTTTTTTTGTAGGTGGAGGCATTAGCAGTAAAGCTGACTCAAAAAGAAGGAGAACTAATTCAAGAAAAGTTTGAAGTAAAAAAGCTTGCCAACTTTCTTAAACAGGTTTGTCAGAAGTGTGGTATTTATGAAAAGATGGTGGAGAAAAATGTTTTTTTCGTCAAACAATTGTTTTAATTTTAGCTGATCATCTTTGTTAACCGGCTGTTGTGATGGTAATAATGCAACTATTAGATGTGGGGTTCAGTTTTATGCATAAATTGTTCAGTATGGCTACCAATTCATCAGGTCTCTTTTGCTAATTTCACCTTTTGGATTTGCATGCTCTGAAAAGAAGTTTCCCTTGGGAAATACACTGGCATCTGACTGATTTAGAGTCAATATTTTTATTTTTCTCCAATAAAAATGCTGCTTTTTGGAGGCAGATGTTAATGCCTAAATGAATTACATTCCTATTCATCTTGATAGAACCCTACTAATACTAACTGAGAAATGCTGGAAAAGAACAGAAACTGAACTAAAATAATGATATTTAATATAACATATTGAAGATAACAAAGAGATAAGAGTGGGTAACAAAGAAGGTAACAAAGAAGATAGGAATTTGAGAGCTTATCCCTCTCCCAAGGTAGAAATTCTAGAGTCTACCATTCTCCCAAGCCATAAGGCCAAAACCAAAACCAATTCCCAGCTACCTTCTCTAATACCCCTCTTACACCTTATGTATCCCTCAACATGTAACTGACCTATTCTAGAATAATTTTGTAACTAATTCAAATACTCTCACTAATATCAATACTAATAAAAGCTAATTCATTATTATCTGGAACTTATCACATCTTCATCTGTATAAGTCATAGATTAGTCATGCCTACCTATTGTTGTTTGCTAAGTGATATTGAATATGCTGTTTGTATGTACACTATACAGGCTTCTGAAGATGCCAAAAAATTGGTTAACCAAGAAAAATCTTTTGCTTGTGCTGAAATTGAAAGTGCAAGGGCAGTTGTGCAGAGATTCGGCGAAGCCCTAGAAGAAGAAGAAAGGAATGCCCAAGATTCTAAAAACCAGGCTGCTGTGAGTTCTTTTCCGATAAGCAGTTTTGTTTTATTATTGAGATATTTTGACGAATGACAAGGTCTAGACATATTGAGCATTTTTGTGTGTTTGTTTGATTTAGGTAATAATCAAGTACTTAGTTTCCACTTTTTAGACTGGCGTGTTATATTCTGATTAAACAGGCTAAATTAACAGGCTGCTAATTTTTGTGATCCCTGGTTAAGTGGAGAAGTTTTAATTTGTTTTATCTTTTTGGTGCAATGAAGTGTAATTTATGTACATAAATGTTATCTCTTTCAAAAGTGTTTGGTTAATTGGCCAGTTCATTTACAGATCTACTCCTACATCATGAAAAAGAAGGTTTCTATCTGTTGATACCTTCATATATTATGCAGGATGTGGAAGAACTAATTGAAGAAGTGCAAGAAGCTAGAAAAATTAAACTATTGCATCAGCCAAGCAAGGTACAATTTTGTTTTCTGCCAAATTTATTGTTGCAGGTATAGTGTTGGTTCTATGAAAAGGTAAACATGGATAAAAGAAATAAAAAAACAAAAGGAAATCTCAGTGTCATTATGAGAATGACTTCTGGTATTATTGGTCTGAAAATGTGCTCAGGCTCCAAGTATTTAGTTTTGTGTAATCCACAATATCACATGTTATTTAGGTGTCCGGGCTGGTAATGTATAAATAAGAATCTTTTAAATGCATGCAGTCCAAGAATGCCGGTCGCCATTTTAGATGTCATTGACTAAATAATTATGTCTTTTCTCAAACATAATCCAATTGTTTGATTATGAAATATTTATCAATACAACCAATTGAAGCAAGGATCCAATTATCATTGAGTTCTTTCTTTTTTGCTTTCAGTTTATTAGGTTTGTTCTGTCTGAATAATCAGGCTGGGATTAAGTTCTGAATCATTTATTATTTTGGCTGATTTGTGAATCAATGCAACTGCATTTTGTTGAATTTGTTCATTGGTTGTTACTAAAAAGTAAAAACATTTATTTCATTGTAATGAGTGCAGCTATTAAAAGTGATTTTTTTTTTCTGATAATGCATTAGTTGGGACATAGGCATAGTGGAAACAAACTTTCAACCTTTTATTTGTGGAGGAGGGGTGGAATATTATTGCACCATTAGGCTTTTTGTCGTGGGACAATGGCTCTATGATAAATCATATTATGCAAACACCTCTTCATGTAGTCACCACTTCTCTTTGATCCTTCTTAGTAATTGGCAAATGGCAAGTTAGTAAATGCTCACTGAGTTCATTTCCAAAGAAAAAGAAATGAAATTAATTCATATGCTTATTCATTCTTCTGATGTGTAGGCATAGTATCTGTTGCAGGGGCATCTTGAAGCTTATTTGCACTAGTATTCTAATTATTTCAGTTGATTACTTAAGCTTTACATAATGATATTGGGACCTATTACCTTTTAAGACTAGCAAGCTTACTGGTCCCACTCTTACAGCTTTTAATGGTGGGTGGAAACAGACATCTTAAAACAGTTATAGAATCTTCTGAGCATCTTTAATAGTAATTTCTTTCCTTGTTATCATACAATTTTTCGTTGATTGATTTAGTATTTAATATACCAAAGCAAGTTTTCATTGTTCTTTCTTAAAAAAGAGAGTGAGTTATACTAATCTCTTTTTCTCACTTTCTGTGCTTTTGGAGTTGTAATTCTGCTTGATTTTGTGAAAGGAATCGCGCATATCACTTCTGCAGTCTTCTAACAACATTTTATTTGCAAGCTGGTACGTTTTTAATTGAGATAATATATTGTGCATTGTTGTGCAGGTGATGGGTATGGAGCTTGAGCTTAGGTCTTTACGAGCTCAAATTCGTGAGAAATCCTTATTTTCCGCTGAACTTCAAAAGGAGGTTTGTCTTACATCTTCTTTTGTAATATTTAACACCCATTTTTCAGTCATGAGAGCTTCCTGCAAACATGGACAGATGGACTTTTAATCTTTTATTGGTTTGTTTTCACTAGTTTTATGTTTTCCTTCAACCTCTTCCCCCCTTTCTCACCCCCTTCCCATGCAATATTCAACATAAAATGCCCCGCAAACGGAGGTAACCTACTACACAAGGTCTTATTTTTGTTAGTTCTGAACTTTGATGCGCACTCTCCGGTCATATGTTGTGTCAATTGCCTTCTTGGTTCCAATGGTATATTTTGCACCATTCACCTTTTTGCCACCACTAAATAAGTATTTTATTCTTAATCACATCATAATTGATAAACTCATTACTGCCTATGGTTCTGTAAGTTAATATATGGATTAAATGGCACAGCCTTCTATGGAAGATGCTGTGATTTTGTATATGTTTTTCATTCTCAATTATAAAGTAGCATGTCTCCATTCGGGAGTCCTGCATGTTATCTTCTAACTATTATTTCATGGAGATTGGATTACAGCAGCACTTTCCTTTCACCTATTACCCACCTGAAATGCAACCTTTCTTTGCTTTGTGTATATACTTAAATTTGAACACAATCCTAGCTGACCCATAGCATGGTCAAGAAGAATTGTTTACAGTATCTGTGGCATAAAATTTTTAAAAATGAGTCAATATTTAATGTTAACTTGATGAAAAGTTAGTGCAGCAAAGACATTTTGTGCTTATATTACCGGATTTTTTATCAACAACTTCTCTCAGATATACAATTAAATGTATTTCATTGTCTGTGGAGCTGTGGAAACAGCATAGGTGCAGAAAATTAGTGCTTTTGTGGAATGTTTGCCAACGTGATGCAGAGAAAATCTTTTGAACTTGGCTGTTAAGGAAGCCTCATTACTAAAGATTTGAACATTATCTAATTAAAATATCCAAGCACTTCAGTTGCTTTGTCAATTTTTGTTTTACCAACTATCTCCTCTTCCAAACTCAAATTTGTTTACCAAATCACAAGAAATTTTCATTTTCTTGCAGCTAGCAAAGAGCAAAAGAGAAGAGGAGAATAAAAAATCTCCGTATGTCCTAGATGGTTCCGAATCTCTAGGTTCATATCTTAGACTTCGGTCTCGTTCAGACAGTTCTCCACCGCTTTCAAAATGCTCGATTCAGTGGTACCGGTTATCATCTGAAGGCAGCTACAAAGAACTAATTTTAGGTAATCTCCGGGTGTCCACATGAGAGAAATTGCATAGCGTTTTATTTGTACAATCAGCATGGTTAATCTAGTTCATTTTTTCAACAGGTGCGAACCAATTAATTTATGCTCCTGAACCTTTTGATGTTGGACGTGTTTTGCAAGTAGAAATCATTTCAAATGGCCAAAGAGCAACTGTGTTGACTGCTGGTTCTATTGATCCTGGTTGGTGTTAATATATATTTTTTCTAAACTGGTTTGGTTTTGAATATGATTTTACACACATTCACACTCACACACATATATGTATACTCTTTTTCTTTTATAGACAGCTCATATGATGTTGATGTTGATATTGGATTGCTTTTTACAGCTGCAGGATTGGGAAGCTATGTGGAGACTCTTCAGAGAAAATCAAGCGCTGAATTCAATGTATGTAACCTTGTTCTTTGCCCTGTTACTTCCACCATCTATAATTGATGTTCCTTTTGCTAATTTATATTATGGGCATCTACGAAAATGCTTTGCACAGAAAATCTTACAAAAGTGTGAAATTTAGGGGCATCATGTAAAAGTTGTCTCCTGCAATAACTGCCCATAAAATATTTATCTATAAATACACCCTCTGTTTTATGCCTTGGTAGAAACTTTTTGCGGGCATATCACTATTCTAAATATAGATATACTTCAAAAAAGGTTGTCAATTGCATTGGGAGAATGGCCTTCAGATACTACTACTTTTGAGGTTTTCTATGGCACTTTAATTTAAACGTGTATTTGTCATTTTTCATTAGCCACACTAGTATCTGTATTCATCAATAGATGATGCTTCTATGGACTCTGGACCCAGAAATGAGTTAATAATTTTTATATCTAAATTCAATACCATACAGACGCAAAAACCCTCTGTCATGACCTAGATTTTGGGCCATTTAATTGCATTATGTCCGTATACCGCCGATAAGCACATTTTATGCACTTGATTGGGTTATATGCAGCGTCTTTTTTCATGCAGCGCTTATGTTGTATTTCTGACTGGCTTAGATGTTTGATGCCATGTAGGTAGTTATTTCACAGTTGAATGGGCAAGGTCATCCATCGCACGCTGTTCATGTATTTAATGTGGGAAAAATGAGGATAAAACTTTGTAGAGGATGGATTACGAAGGCCAGAGAAATTTATTCCATGTCAATGCTGGTACGTGTTCAATATGAGCTATTCTTCTATAAGATTAGGTTATCAACTGACAAATCCAGAGCTATTCTGGATTCATTGAATATTGCATAAACAGCTTGCTGTGAGTATGTGAAAGCAATGTTAATAGCAACAAGTGTTCCCAGATATACTTTTCTGATTTTTTTTTAATGTCCAGTTATGTGGAGTTAGGACTGACTGTAATGCTCCACAAAAGTCATTGTTTTGGCAACCGAGGAAGGGTCTTTCATACGTACTAAAATTTGAATCAGAAAGAGATAGGAATGCGGCCATAATGCTCGCCCGGAAGTATGCTAATGATTGCAATGTGAGTACATTTTCTTGTTTCTGTAAGCATGCATACAGACACATTCGCATTGCTAGTTGTCACCTTTTTTGTCAGCCTTTAGAATACAATGACTTGGAACCACAAAAACATTTTCTGCTCTTCACCTTCTTAGAAGGTCAGAAAACTTTTCTGATTCTCGATGTTGCTAAATTCTCATAATTGTACTTATAGCAAAGCAGGATCAGGTTAATCTCTTGATTAATTAGCAGGGCATATTCCTTGCATAAAATGAGCAAAACATATTGTTAATTTTAAGATTATTTTCAGAAGTTGATTCTTTTTCTCTGCATAATTCAAGAACCTCATCAAGAACTCACTGACCTGTATTCATGAAGAAGAAAGACATCTTTCTCTTTGTAGTTTGCTTTCTGTCATTGTATCCACTAACATACTCACTCGATTGCATTGATCTAATACTGTGAAAAAACGTAAATTTCAGGTGATGCTAGCAGGGCCAGATGAACAAGTATAGTATTATGTATTTGCTGACCAAGTCTTCTAACGAAAGAGAGTATAATGAGGTTTTTTTGAGTGGTGAGTAATATGTATTGTGTGCATTTGCTATGGTGAAAGTACACCTTTTTCTCATTGTATTTGAGCTTCTACTAATCTGGTTGTCGTTTTAGGCATCTTTTTTATTGCCTGATCGTCTTTTGTAATACAAGTTCATTTTTAATTGATTGGTTCATTTCTGGCCAATTGGCGTACCAGTCTCGTTTTCTTTATAGATGTAGCATCAGATTTAGATCTTGAACTGCAAATCAGGGCTCCTCTTTTTTTATTTTTCATATGCTGAATTCACCAGGTATTTGGTATATTATAACGCTAAAAAGACTTGTAAACAATCTACTTAATTTACTAAATACAATCTACCGAAGTTTTGTTCAAGCGTCGCAAGAAGCTATGCAACAAGTTATACGACTTTGAAACACTTGGGAGATGATGATTCATGAAAAATGAAACTTATCTGTGCTTTATGCCCAGCAGAATATAGAAATAGAAACACGATGTTTTTGAAAATCCTACAAAAGAAAAAGAAATGTCAGTAACCTGAAGAACCAAATCGAGGTCTTAATGCGGAGAGGGTATTTGGATTGACTTGTGAAGGCCCAGGCATGGAGAGGGAGAGGCTAGAAACCATGGACAGAGCAACGGGTCCAAAATACAAGAGAGGAGAGGGAACCAATGAAGATAGTGGTTTTTAAGCATACCAAGAATATTTTACAATATTTATTTTGCACGGATAACTTTTGGATATTATAGATATATTTTGTAATTTTCGTCTATATAGTGTCATTTTTCAAATTTATGGTGTTAATTTTAGGTGTTTTGTTTATATGTTGTGTATAAACATATAAACAAAACATGTTCGTACGCAATTGATTTAGTGTTGATTTTTTTGTACCTTGCAAATAAAAGGGCTTTGTTTATATGTTATTAACATCTTTTGTTTGTATATTATTTTTTTACATATTTATATGTTGTTTTAAACAAAGACCTTGGTCGCTCGTTTAAAATTTAAAAAGTGGGCCACATAAGGTTGTAATTTGTGATGTTGAGTTCGATATATTTGAAAATACCCCATGAAAATATACTCCTCTGAACAATGAGCCTGCTCACCCGGCCATTAATTGAGCAGAAGTGAGAGTTTGAGGATGAAAAAAGATCTGCAAAGTTTATAAAGATTTGTTCTTTTTCACTCCTTGTGTGTGACAATTTTATGAAGAATAATTTCACATCTTCATCTCTTATGCATTGAGATGTTACTTGCATGGATACATAGACTATGTAAGTATGGCGCATAGCTGCCTGAAACAAACAAGCCTATGCAAAAAAATAGACTAAAGGTCTAATCCCATTTCTCCTCTAAACATTTCCATATAAACGGAACTTAGTTAATTTGTTTAATGATGGCAATACCTATTTACAGAAAAAACAAATTTGCCACTGCTCACTCTAAAGTTGTTGAATTTTATACATTAAAAATTGCAAAGTAATATATGCTGGCCTAATGACAAATTAGAATTGTTTTAATGTAACTTGCAAGATGAAATAAATTTTGATGTGTCAGATTGTAGTCTTTTGGAGATGTTTTTATTTGCTAGGTAGGTAGTTATTAATCTGAAACTATAGCCAAAGGCTGAACTAAGCATGTTTGGTCTTAACAAAAAAAAAAAGGAAATTACACCACATTTTTTTTACATTTAAATTTCAATAATGTAGCAATATATCCATTAATATCTATTATGCAACAATCAGAATTAAAATTTCTCCAATGCAGTAGGGTGGGTAAAATACACGTGCTATATAGGCCTCATTGTAATTGTCTTTCTTTCTCTCTCTCTCTCTCGTCTCTCTTCTCCTCCTTTGTCTCTTTCTCTCAACTCTCACTTCCCACCTTTCCTCCTCTCTCGTTCTCTCCCTTCCTCCCTTTTCTTTATCCGCTAGCAAGTGTTTGAAAATCGTTCTTCACCGTTGCAACTAGTCTTTCTTCACCATCGGATGCGAGCTTGAGGTATGTGAAAGGGAAGAAGACCGACGATGAGAGAGAGCGAGGGAGACTGACGACAAGAGAGAGTAAGAGAGTGACTAAGAGAGAAGTGTGTGAGAGAGAAGCGTGATATGAGATGGACGATGGCTAAGGTTTCAAAACCCTAGTTGAAGCCCCAATAAAAATTACATTTTGTACATTTTTAATTTGTAAAATTACAAAATAATACCTAAAATTATAATTTTAGTTTGTTAATAATTAAAAAAAGTTCTAAATATTGAATTTGAATGAAAGCAATTCAAATTGTTTTGGTTCTAAATATTGAAATCAAATTAAACCAAATTACTAATTTTACCGAATAATACGAAAATATTAAAATGGTTTTGTAATTTTTTTGGTTTGCACTCATTTTGTATAATTTTTTGTAAGTTTGTCGGTGTTGTTCTCATTTTGTACTCATAATTTTTCCGAATAACATAAGTAATTAAAAATAATTTTTAACTTTTCACTTTGCACTAATTTTTGTACTCTTTTTGTGAGTATTTTGTTGGTAATATTCTCGTTTTGTACTCATAATTAATCTAAATAATAAAAAAATAGCTTTTCAAATTATTTTGTGCTGTACTCAATTTGTACTCGTAATTTATTTGTGTTGTGCTTATTTTTACACTTATTTTGTATGCATTTGTCGGTATTATACTCATTTTTTAGTGGTCAAAGTGCTATGTTTTGTTCTCAAATTTGTATGAATTTGCTCATTTGTAGTCAGTTTGTTCTCGTTTTGTACTTTGTGTGTTCTCGTTTTGTATTCAGTTTGTTCTTGTTTTGCATTAGTTTTGGGACTGGTTAAACTTTCTGATGCGTGACCAACATACGATCAACTTTCTGATAAGTGGTCAAAAAAGTGGTCAAAATTTGCCATTTTTAACTTGCATTTTGCCTAGTTTTCATTTCTATAATGGTTTTGAATGTGTACTTTGTCATTTTTTTAGGATTTTTGTGTAATTATCCAAAAAAAAAAGCATGTTTGGTTGTACCAATTAAATTCATTAAAAATACTCATTCTTATCATAATAATAAGTACTAACTATTTTTCACGAGAATTAAAAAATGATAATTTTAGCAGTTACACTCATTCAATTTCATAAATTTTTTATTTATACTATTTAAGTAAATGTGTTGATAATTAATGAATTAGTTGAAAAAAAATTAAATAAGGATAATATTTTAACTTTATTAATAATAAATTTAATAAAAAAAACTATGTAAATGAAAGTTATTTTTCTTCCCATACATTTTACAAGCAATTTAAGGAACTGATGAGAATATGATTTAAAATGATCATACTAAGAATCTCGTGTTTTCTAATTGTTAAATTTTATATTTAATTAAATAATAAAATGTTAATATCGAGTCGAACTACTTTACAAGTGCCTTATTTGTGAGAGAAAATTTTATAAAAAAATCAATCAAAAGGTTAAAAAATGAGTATGTAATTTACTAACATAAATTCTAAGTACAAAAATTAATTCGTAAGCATCATTAAACTTAAAGCTCAAACGATTAAAATAACTTATAAAAAAAAAACTCAAACGATTAACTGCTGAACTATATTTTCTTTAATAATAAACTGAAGCGTAAAAAGCAGTAAATGTGCTGCCCACGTGTCGGAAGAATGAATGGACCGTCAGCGCAGGTTACCATGTATGCTGTAACATTAGAATTTAGGACCTATAGTAGATCCTCCTCTTTGTCACCGTCTATATTTTAACAGCAACGGCACCTTTATGCTCACTAACGGCTACAAACTTGTAGATGGCTCCACACCGTCAGATCACATTTTCATCCAACGGACTGAAATCAAAATAAATCCGACCGTTGTAACGCCAAGAGTCGCTCCGAAGCTTAAAAAGGGAGAAGAACCCTTTTCACTTTCCCTATGTTCTTTTCTCTCTAAAACGATTCAAAAGGGAGAAGAACCCTTTCCACTTTCCCTATGTTCTTTTCTCTCTAAAACCCACCATACTATCAAATTAAGTTTCAGAGAGACAGAGAGAGATTTTAGAGAGAGACCCATCTGAAAAAATGGCTTCAAGACCCATTGTTCCTCAACAAGCCAGAGGCATGTCTCTCTTCACTTTGTTTCTCTTTTATTTTCTTTTGCTTTTTGGGTTTTTGGGTGACTTTCTTGATGGTTTGCTTAATAACTGGATAAGCTGTTATCTTGAATCAAGATTTGTTGATAATATTTGTTAATTGATTCTTGATTCTATTTAGCATTAATTTTGTGGGGTTTTCCTTTTTTTTTCTTTCGTAATCTATGATTTTCGTGGAATCTCTGTTCGGTTTAATGGGAAGTTCAAGAAAGGGTAGGCTATCGAGGGTTCTTAGTTCTGCTAGTGTTTACATGTATTCGTGAATATATTTATGTACAAACATATAATATAAGAAATCTAGTTTTTATTATCTGGGTTTTGATAATAAAAATCTGAGTTTATTTTATTCTTCAATAATCAGGATGCTTGTTTGCATCAATGATTTTTACTGATTGATTTTAATTCTCTACAGGTGAAGCAGTAGTTGGTATGAACAAGCAACAACAGAAGAAAAATGTGGAAGGAAGAAACCGCACTGCTCTTGGTGACATTGGTAATCTTGTAACAGTAAGAGGAATTGACGCCGCCAAGCCTCAACCTCAAATTACTCGACCCCTCACAAGGTACAAACACAAACACACTCGATTTCTTCATAATCTTTTTCAAATTACCCTTCTTTTTCTTTCAGATTCCTGATTTTCTATC
>CAODLS012518063.1:0-11300 GCA_948243855.1 Flueggea neowawraea
TATTCTATTAGTAATTAATAATAATAATTTATAGAAAAATGAATTTTTGAGAGAATGTAGAAGAGATTGAGAGATAAAAAATGGTGTAAAATTGATAAGAATGGGGTGGGGTATTTATAGAGTTGAAAAAATAAAAAAAAAACAAAAAAAATAATAATAAAAGAAAATAACCGTCGGAACCGCCGGTTCATACGGTTCAGTGAACCGCCGGTTTATTTTTAAAACAAGAAACCGAAACCTAAACCATAAACTGCCGGTTTTGGTCGGCCTGTTCCGGTTCCGGTTTTGACCGGTCCGGTTCCGGTTCTGTTCGCCAGTTCCGGTTTGATTTTTACAACTTTAGTATGGTTACATGTCAACCTTAATTGCTTAATGTGTTTCTTGATCCCAAGTAGATTGATATAGCAAATGACATTGATAACCTCTTTAACAATTCATTTGAGTATGCATACATTCCATCATTCCTACTCATCAAGTGGCATAAAGATATCACTCTTTATAAGATGAACAAATTCGTCACTCTCACTATTACTTCTCTACAAGATTCATGACATATCCAATCATAGCATTTATTGTGATCCTGTTACGGATAACGTTTGACTAAGTTAAAACATGTGATTCCTCAGGTAGGAGTCTATAGTGAGTTTTAGTCAAAGGACTCAAATGTCACTACTGCATGAAAACTACTTGTGATATTAATCCATGAAGTGATTTCATAGCGGGCCAGTCCAATACATGTTCACTAACGTGTATCTACGTTCTAAGTGATATCTCAAATTCATAATCAGTAAAATATGATTATCCACTTAGCAACATACTAACCTTAATTCATTCTCATTCACATGATAACAATTGATTATGGACATTTAGAATAGTATTCTTTTTACCTAAAGGTTTTACTATCAAGTCATATTTGATGACATAAGAAAGAATAAATTATTCATGGAGATTTTATCTTCATAAAACATATAATAATATTTCATAGATATGAAATGAAATGTCTCTTTATTAACTCATAAATCTAATGACAATTTACATAACTGATTGGACTAGGGCACCAAAACTAACAGGTCTGAGTTGCAATCAACCTTACTGTAAGGCTTTGTTGGATTGAGCGGTATCAATCAACGTATAGTGAATTGGAAAAATCCTAAGTGAGGAACTTAGATAGTGGACATAGGCATGGTTTGGTGGAACCACTCTAAATCGCTTGTATTTGTTTTTCATCTCTACTTTCTCCAACTTAACTAAGAAGACCAAAATCATACCCCATCACCAGTGGCTCACCATGGTCATGGACCTCCATGCCACATTCGTGATGAGTTGTGTGACTCAGGCTGAGATCGGCCACTGTCATAGCCATATGAAGCCATGACCGTGGCGCCCCAGAATGATATCACATTTGCTCCTATGGTTTCTCAGTTTTTGCTTTGTCAAACAAGAACTTTTGTTGTCACGACCCATTATCGGACCATGACCGTCGTACGAGGAAGACCGAACCAGAGGCCCAACCCATCTCGCATAAGCCTCGGAGAATCAGATATTCTGTCCAACTTATTCATTTAAAACATTTACTAAACAAGTTATTAAACATATTTAAACAAAATATTACTATATCATATAATATTTAAAGATATTGTAATACAATACTATATCAAGACAAATATTAAACATTCGCAATCAAACTCAGTTAAAATAGAATATTATTAAATGCATGATTGAATTCCACTACTCAGTGTGGAGCAACTAACACATACACTGACTTGGCCCGACTAAAAGTGTACTCATTATTCAACTGGATGCCTCACTGAGCTCTAAAGAATCTGATAAGCAGATATTAATCAACCTGAAAAATGTTAAAGGGGAGAGGGTGAGTAAATTCAGTGAGGGACGAAACTCTAGATCGTCTTCGAGACTCACATAAACTATTTTGAAAACGTTTTTGAAAATAGCACATGCAATATATACTTAAAATAAAATATACACTTATACATATACATAGATTTGAAAATAGTTTTCTGAAAACGTTCTAACCCTCAGCAAACATCATACATTCACATCATACAATATAATATATAATATATATAGCTGAGTATTTGACCAGGACAAAACTGAACTGATCCGAATTGATAAGTAACTGAATATGATTTAACTGATGTGGACTATGCCACATGACCTGTGTGTTTGGCCGAACACACAATGTTACCACCAACCTTGGTACCTAGGCATTCTTGAGCATTGGTATACCAAAGCCTACGTGTCTCCCATAGCTAGGGTGTCCCAAGTCAGAGAATATTTTTATAAAATATTGATCATAGTCAAGCATGCAAATAGATATTTATTACTAATACATATACTGATAGTATACTGATACTGATATTATATATATACTAATAATGATATTAATATTAATATTATTATTATTATTATTATTATTATTATTATTATTATTATTATTATTATTATTATTATTATTATTCCTGATACTAATACTTATTCTGATTCTGATATTTATACTGAAATTGATTTTTATTGTACCTATTTAGATAATTTATTCCTTATTACACACAATCAAATTTTAAATAGGTCCAATCCTTAATTAGTCCATATTATATGCAAGGTCTGATCATATTCAAAAACATATAGTCTGAGAATACACAACCAATGTGCCTAGAGCTGCCGACGCACTCACTTGGTCACCGAGCTAATAATCCAAATCATGGTCCACCAGTGAATGGTTGGTCGCCTTGGATGTAAAACAGTGCTAAAACATAAACGATTCATAATAGACTCAAAAGTGGTAATTGTGGCAATACCATATGAGTTGTATGCAAATGCAAATGTTGACCCTGAAGGTTGCTGAAAAACCCATTTTGATCGAAGATCTAACACTCACGCCTTAAAAATCGAAATCTATGTTAAATTATAGTTTAGTCCCTCTACTTTTGTAAAATTACACTTTAGTCCCTAAGACATCAAAAAATTACAAATTAGTCCTCAAAGTATCCTCAAATTACCAAAAAGTCTTCTAAGCAGTCAAAATTCCCAAATAAGATCTCAAACTTTTAGAAATTTCAAAATTGTACATAAACCCTCAAAATTACAAACCTGGTCCAGAATATGCAAAATATTAGATTTGGTCCTTTCGGCAGAAAATTACCCAAAAATGTCCAACTCTTGGTTCAACCAATAAAAATCATTTTCAATCACCTACCTAGACTCTAATCGACAACCTGAACATGAATCTAGCATCAGTTTCATCAAAACAACAACGAAATTGTCAAAAAATTCTCAAACTCGAACTAAACATAACCCACTCAATAACTCTTCAAATCTCATGATCCCAAGCTTAATTTATGTTCTGCTGGCCTTAAACCATCATAATCTATCATCCTCTAACATACATTTCAACAGAAATTGATCGAAATCCGAACCCTAGCTAAATTCGGCCAAAAATGAAAAAGCTAAATTCAAGAACGAAAATGAGTAAATAAGTGGAATGGAAGGTTGATCGTACATTAAGAGATACCTACAATGGATGGGTAAGCAATGGAAATGAGTTTCGGATGGATTTGTGGTTATTCGAGTCAGAGAAAGAGAGTGAATTGAAATGGGTCAGGAGGGGTATTTATAGATCTGTGACTCGTTAGTCGACTCACCAAACTTGGTAGTCACACTGACACACTTCACTAGTCGACTACCCAAATGGTGATTCGACTACCAAGTAGTCGACTACCCAATCCGTGGGTTGACTGGTGAAGGCTGAAACCTCACAAATTGATTTCCTTCGCTTCTTCTATTCAATCCAATCGAACACCACCAAGATCAAAAGTCCCAACTCACTCCAAAACATCATCACACACCTAATCCTCATCTCCAACAACTAATCATCACATCGAACATCCAAAGATCCATTCAAAATCAAATAGATCACTACAGGAAAACTAGTCAGAACTAGCAAGGTGTTACATACTTCCTCTCTCAAAAGAATTTCATCCTCTAATTTTCAGACAAGCCATCTCAAGGCTAAGATCGTGCCCAAGTCTCCAAAGTAAATCATAACCTCAAAGCTCAATAGATGATTGAATGACAGAGTTTCAAACCAAGAATCTACTCAAGCTCAAACTCACTCGGTCCTAGATATGCAAAAAAATGATGAAGAGCATGCAGAGACAGAGACAGAGACAAAAAATGATGAGAGATGCAAATGCAGAGACAAATATTACAGAGAATTTAAGATGCAGGAACATAGTGTACAAACTTATGCATACTGTGATTACAGACATGCAAAGAAATGATTCTGACAATACACATGTAGAGACAGAGGTAATGATGTATAAATTGACATAACAGAATAAATGCAGGTATTTTTACCGAAACTGAGCATAATGATGTCACTATAACACCTCTATTGATGCTCTACCATAGGGCAAATGAAATTTTATCTCAACTTGACAACATGACAAAGCATATAATCAAATTTGAGACATAATTCCTAAGGAACGAAACTTGAGATACCAAAATATATGAGGGCACCAAAAGAGCATATACAAAACGCTTTCTCAAAGGAACGTATCTGAAATATAAAAAGGCACAGAGGCAAATGGAATGGGTAACTCATATGATCAATTATCATAATGAATCAAATGTACCTAGGCTCAACCTGCTACCTCCACATGTATAACCATATCCTCCTGATGGGTTTCTTACTAGTATACAAGAGTCGATGTAGTTTTAACCCTCAAAGTATCGTTGGATATTGAATCATAAGGAATGAGAATTAATTGTGACCAACAAAATATAAACAAAAACAAAGAGATACATGATTTGATTTTGAATATTTTTGGTTGCTCAAAATAAAAACACAATGCAATGGTTAAAAGAAAGAGTTTTTAAGAAAATTTCAATAATAACAAAGTGTTGGTGCTTCAAGGTTTCGGTTAGGACAATAACTTTGCTAAGCTAATAACTTGGGTTCTAAAGATTGGGTGTTCTCACCATTACTCAAGGTCAATGGACCATCCCTACATTTATTAAGAGGATCCTCTCAGTCTCACTTAATTCAATTAGGGTTATTAAGCATCTAAGGAATTCAATTGAACACTATATGGGCATTGAATATTTCTATTCTACACTCTATCGATTCATTGCTTGTAACCTCACCCAAACTTCATCTCTCGATTCTTCACTTAAGTTTGCTAGAATTACAACCTAGCTGGCCAATTTAAGTTATAAACATTCAAGCAAGTCAATAAACCAATCACGATACGATAGGTAAATTCAATGAACAAACAACAAAACCCAAGAATTAACTTAGCAAAATCAACATCCTAACCTACATCTTTACACCCCAACTAATAATTTAAGTACTCATGGTAAAAAAAAATCATAATATTAATAACCATTGAAGGCAACATTGAAAATCCAATTACAAAAGAGGAATAGATAAACAAGACCAACCCCAAAAACCTTGACTAATGATTCCCAACAAGAAAAACTTAGGTGGTTGGTTTCTCGTCTTCCTTTCCTCCAATCCCCTTTTAAGAAAGCAAAGAAACCTAAAAAGTTCATGACAAAGAGAATGCAATTTTGAATGATGATGCAAAAGTCCTTAAATCAGTAAATAAGAGGGCTTTTATACCCCTTGTTATAGTCACAAAACCCTACAAGGAATGTCCCAAAAATGCCCATTGGTCCCCATATGACAACCTTTCACGCAACCTTCTTTTCCCTCAACTCCCGCATGTCACGACCATGAAGTTTTAAGTGTCACGGTTGTGACAACTTTCTATCCAAAGGAGAGCTGAAATTCCTCGTAGTCATGCCCGTGACAGTGTGGTCGTGATGTGACACTTTGCTAGTCACGGTCGTGACAACCTTCTGTCCGAAAAAAGGACCAGCGTTCCACGTTGTCATGTTCATGACGGTATGGCTGTGATACTCTTCTAGTCACGATCGTGACAACCTTGTCTTAACTGCCTCTGTTTTCTCGCTTGTCACTACTGTGACACTTGTTCCTTGCTTGCTTCATTCATTTTCTTGATTCTTGCATGTGTTAGCTCGGGTCCTTTCCAACTTGACTCTCTTTGGAACCTTTTTAAGCTTTTTTCTCCTAGCTTCCTCATCTTACAAATGTCACACAATTCATACAAATTTCACTAAAGTAACATAGTTTATAGGATGGAAATAAACACATTCTTTCTTGATTAAGTGAGCAATTTTAGGATATATCAAAATCCCCCACACTTATTTATTTGTTTGTCCTCAAGCAAACTAATTCAAAACCCGGGGTAAAGGTACAATTGATCTAAACAAACCAAAAAGAATTTGTATTATGCAAGTATACGAATAACATGATCAAATGAGGATTCTATGCTATGTATTAATTATCTAAAACAATCATTGGCATTAGAAGGTGGCAAACTCAAAAGTTCAATGATCAGGTTCCCTAGCTTATTGGCATCTCTAGGCTTGTTTCACTTGCTAAGTAGACATAAACACACTTTTATGATCATTAGAGTAAATTTGGCCCTTCTTCTTCTTCTTCTTCTTCTTTCGGGTGCTACAAACGCAATCAGCGAATTAAGGGTCCCTGTGTAAAAACACTTATTGAGAATTTTCCAGGTATACTAACCTTTTCTATCTCGAGAATGCGATCCCATGTGTTTGTACTCGTTTAGGTTCACCCAAAATCCACAAACATCTAATTAGACCAAACTTACTCTATTTTCCACAAAATCCCCAAACTAGATTAAAAACACTTAGCAACAAGTATAATGACCTTTACTATGCCCCAACTAATAAAATAAAGTTGTTGATTAAAGAACTCTTAACCTTGCAACCTTACAATGCCAATTATCGGTTCAAATGATTAACAAATAGCATATCATCCTCAAATAAACATTTTAAAAGTATACTTGACTACTACAAATTTTTCTCAATAAATTCGCAATCAATTGCCTCCAAAGTGAGTTCAATATATTCTAAAATGATTAAATTTTAAGAACCAAAGCAAGCAAGAATCAAGAATTTCACCACAATCTTTCACACAACAAAACCCAACACCCAATATCATCAAATAATCAAATAAGCACCCAAAATTAAACCCTTCCCCCACACTTGTTTTGAACATTATCCCCAATGTTCACAATAAAATAAATCCAGATCAATTGCAACCATCAAAAACAAAGGGGTCAACGACAAATCATGCAAAATAAATTGCTCTCTAGATGGCTCCGGTGGAATATGCCTTTTAGGTGGTGGTTTGAAGCAATGAGCCGTCTTTTGGAAAAAGGTCACCACCTCCCCTTGCAACCACTTGTATTGATGAGCATATTCTCAAAGTATCTTCCCCTGCACCAGTTGCTCTTTCCTCAGCTTGAACATATTTTGCTTGATAAACTTTGCGGAGGTGTTAGAGCTGGCTAGAGAGTCATCGTGAGCTTGCTCTTGTGGAACATGCTCAGGTGGGTGTGGAATTGACATATGGGGTCCTTTGGTATGCTTAAGAGATACCTCCCTAAGATCCTCCTAAAAAAGATGCATACTTGTCCAAGTCCGCATATCCAGTGGCTCCATGTTTAGCACGCCCTTGAGTCCTTTCAGACTAACTCCAAAATATTTGGCCATGTTCATGACATACATCCCTCCATAAAGTTGTCCTTTTTCTTTAACGATCATCGTTTGGAAGTGCTTTGCCATGAGTTTCCCTAAATCAATCCTCTTTCCTCTCTTCATGTTGTACATACATAATAGTTTGATGTCATTAACAACACTATCTCCTTCTCCACGACCCATGATCAACTTAGTCAACCATTTATGCACCATTCTATCCTCATTTGTGGCCATCTCCGATGCTTTTGAGACATTTGGATTGAATACCAAATTTGGATGATTACACAATTCAAGCCAAAAGGCATTCTGCTCCGCCTTGTCCCATTTAAAAGATTATGGATCAATTTTGGGCTCATCCACAACGTCACCATGATAACACTGTGTCGCCAAGCCAAACTCGTCAAAGGAAAAGATTTGTTGTTCTCTTGCAAGATGGAATCAGACATTACACCCATGCCCTTCTATCCAATAAACACAAACAACACTTCAAGTGTTAATTCCTCATAGATGTCTTCCATCACATTATACAACTTGAGAAATCTGTCTGTCTCCACCTTCGTCCTTACACTTGTAAGTGCCCTCAAAGTTGTTAAATCTTCCTCAAACATCCATTTTTCTGGGGAAATAGTAAGTTAAGAGAGCTTGGCTAATCTTCCTTGTGCCAACACCTTGTCATCCCTAAACTCCAAAAATAAGCGAGAGGGCTTCTTTTGGTGAGATGAAGAAGCTCCCAATGCTTGAATTCTTAAACTTTTGGCCTATGGATCTTCTTAGGCTGCCACCCCGTATCTTGTATGTGCAGTGGCATTTTGAAGTGGAGATGGTTGAGAAGATGGAGTAGGAGTGTTCTGTGATTGTCCTTTAGTTCTTGCCATGCCTACAAGTATGAATCTTGCAATAAAAAAACTTCCAAGCAAAAGATTAGCAAGAAAGGAGGTAGTAAATGTCAAATAAAACTCTAAACCAAGCAATTGTGTAAAAGAGAATAGGTGGACAAAAATGGGCAGGTAAGAAAATGCAAGAATGGAGATGAAAGAGAGAAAATTGAAATGAAGAGAAAATTGAAGAGCATTGCCGAATATGTGTGCGTGTATGGAATGCATGCATTTCTTTTTGTAGAGCTTTTGGTCAAAAAGTTATGATAACATTCTTGGTAAATTCAGATTTTTGTCTACTATCCCATTCAAAGGCTACATATATTCTTAACCAATGCATGTGACAATCAAACAAACAAGACAAACTTGTATGGACACTACCTCTATCATGTTTGGGTTGAGACACCTTTGTTGCTCAATGGTTGGCTTGTGGTCCTCCTCCATCAAAATCTGATGCATGCAAATGGAGGGGCTTATGTCTTTGATGTCAGCAATAGGGCTGAGCACGAGTCCTGGAAATAACCAAACCGAACCGAAAAGAACCGTTGACTTTTGACTTTCTCTGAACCAAATCGGAATTTTATTTGGTTCGGATCTGGGTCTCAACCAAAGAACTGAACCGAAAATTATATATATATATATATATGTGAACAATTATGTACATGAACAATTATATATGTTTGAACAATTATATATGTATGAACAATTATATATATGTATGAACAATTAATTATATATATATATAGACAATTATGTATATATGAACAATTATATATATCATAACACTTATAAAAGTCAAGATGCATGAAAAAAAAATTAGACCTTTTTATCCATCTTTTGAATTTTAAATTACTAAAATGGTTGGATGACATTGTATTTCAAGGATAATTAATTAAAGAGAGGATGATGAATTAAAGAAAAACTTTTATTGAAATTTCAATTATATCATTATGGATAGAATTTCACTTATTATCAAAATATACTACATGATAAGTATAAATTTAAAATATTAATTATTATCAAAATAGACTAAGTGATAAGTATGGATTTAAAATGGCATAAGATAGACCAAATTGATACATACATATGCACATAGGTGTTCATAAGTGTGCAAATGTGTTCAATAGGCATACAAAGGTTTTCAAATGTGTACATAGGTGTTCAAAGGTGCCCACAGGTGTACATACTACATAGGTGTTCATTTAATCATAATTCGTGTTCATAGGTGTAAGAAGGTGTTCAATAGGTGTACATAGGTGTTCATATAATCATAAGTGTTCAATAGGTGTAAGACTGTGTTCAATACATGTACAAATGTCTACAAAGGTGTTCGTAGATGTACATAGGTGTTCATATAATCATATGTGTTTAATAAGTGTACGAAGGTGTTCAATAGGTGTTCCAATGTCTACAAAGGTGTTCAAAAGTGTACAAAGGTGTTCATAGGTGTTCATATAATCATAGGTGTTCATAGGTGTACAAAGGTGTTCATAAGTGTTCATCTAATCATAGGTGTTCAAATGTGTACAAAAATGTTCAAAGGTATTGAAATGTGTACAATTGTACATAGGTGTTCATAGATGTACAAAAGTGTACATAGGTGTTCATATAATCATAGGTGTACGGAGGTGTTCAAAGTGTTCAAATGTGAACAAAGGTGTACACAGGTGTTCAAAGGTGTTCATAGGTATTCAAATGTGTACATACGTGTTCAAAGGTATTCATAGGTGTACAAAGGTGTTCATAGGTGTACGAAGGTGTTCAATAGGTGTTCAAATGTGTAATTCATTACTTGCATGGAAGAGCAAATGAATTAAAAAAGCTTGTCATTTTTAATAGTTTTTTTTCCCTTTTTAACTTTTCATTTGCATTTCTACATTCACTCTTAATTTATAATAAACTTTCATTTGCAAATTATGACTTTATTTTGTAAGTATATAAATTATATGTCCATTAATTATTATTCAATCTCCTATTTAAACAATTATTCTTTCAACAAATAAACTTAAATTTATTTATACTTACATGATCATTCAAAAAAATTCTATAAATTTATTTTTTATATAAAAAAAATATACTACGCACAATATTGTAAATATAGAAGTATACGTGTTTTGATTATTCTATTTGATAATAAGATACGTAATTTTTGGTTAAAATTTAAAATAATAGAAATGCAATTATTTAAAAGATTCGAGACTATAATTTTACTAAAAAGTTTTTTATAGATCCTAATATTTACAAGTGTTATGATAATTTGGTTTTAAGTTATCAGATTATAATTTTTTGTGCTATTATAATGTTTTAATTTTTTTTAAACAGGACCAATTTATAATTAATCATAAAGATTTTAGAAAAATAAACCCTCAATTAATTGTGACCGTCCATGATAATTCATTTTAAGCCCTAGAGCTTTTCACCGGTATAAAAAAGCTCGCAACCACTCTATACTCTCTCCGTCTCTCGTCCCTATCGATAGCGACGATGTTACAACTCCAACTAGGGTTTCCCCAGTCCGTACAGATTCAAAACCGAGTTTTCATTTGTAGAGCGACCACCATCTGATGTTGTTCTGCTGAAGAGTAAAGGCGTTGATTTTCGGTACTTGGTCTCTGAAGCTCAGTCTAACTCCAATGCTTTTCTTTCACTTGATGATGCTTTTACTAGTAACTTTCTAACGGATTATATACATGTTTTTGTACCTATATAAGTGAGTATTTCCTTGCATTTCTTGATTGTAGAATTTGTGGGCTTAAATTTATGAGAGTTATTTCCAAATGTTGTGGCAGGGGATTTCACTCATGGGGTAGG